>JAHWFP010069104.1:7353-36559 GCA_023313725.1 Lithobius niger | reverse complement strand
GTCTAGAGTTACAGTAGTGCTTGTACCGTTGTAATGTTGTAGCAAGTACTATTCTAGTAGTGTAATGTAATGTTGTAGTGTTTAAGTAGAGTTGTAATGGTGTTATAGTAGGGTAGTCATTTTTGTAGTAGTAATAGTTTGTAAGTAACGTATAATGTCTGAAGTGAGTACTACCACCGCAGCTAAGCATTTGTTTTTTGAAAGTTTGACACATAGCCAGCAATAGCACCAGAAGGCAAGAGGGACAATTTTGCTATGCAATTCTAATTGTAATTTCCTTGGATCTTTTACATGCCACAATCGACAAGAGCACGAGGCATTACACGGCCCTTCTCTTACCGAATATGGCAGAGGTGACAAAGGTAAGGCTTGAAACCGGGGCGTATGCATTGCGATTGTCGTGATAACATCCTATCAGGTCACTTTGCCCCCTGAAGCGTTGTTATTTGTGCTATTTGTGTTAATATCTCTACCTCTATGTACCAGTACTCCTTTAGAATTCAATCAAGACATGGGAAGTTAATATTAGCCCAACACTGGACAAAAATGTACAATTTTTCTTTCCAGGGTGTCATAAAACAGAGAGCTGTGACATAACGTTATAGAGCTACATTCTCGCCAAGAAATGTGGGGAAGGGACGGAAACTCAAGAAAAACCAACGAGAAATACGCTGTATAGCATCGAATTACATTTTTTCCCCACGTTTCTGGACTCATATATATATATTTTAATCTCTTCGTTCAACTCGATGCTGCAACGCGTGTCCTTATAATGTTCCGAGATTGCTTGCCGGACCGGGCTGATTACTTCTGGTGCAGAACAAACACCCAGTAGTAAACCCTAATTTACCCGTGTTCTGAGTGTCGACGACAACAACTTCGGAAAGCTATTATCTTTTTTTTTTCGCTTTCTTTTTCCAATTTTTTTTTTCTTTGTGCGAGAAGTAATTCAACCACGAATTCAATGCTTCTTTCCTGATGCAATATCTTGTCTGCTGGAATTAAAAAGAACATGGGCTTATTATAGTTTAACCTTCTTTTTCATTCCGTGACGAGCTCGATGAACCCAGTTTTTAGGCCGCGTTTATGCAACGACTCGCCTTTGCATTCTCACAGCCAGAATTTAGAAATCTAGAATTTTAGAAAGCTTAGTGGCGCGAACCCATGCGTCCTACTACAAACAAGTAGCACGTCCACTTTATCGACAATGATCTGTGTGTTGCCGATTATTTCTGGCAGTCCGTTTGCATTGTTACTCATTAACACTAATAACCAGTAATGCTTATTTTGATCACCAGTGACGTTTTTCTAACATACGGAAAAATAGCAATACAAATTATTGCAACCTTTTAAGGTAATGACTCCACAAACGTTAAATTATTGAAAGGGTATTGAATACCACACTTCATTCATCTGTCACATTTATAGCTTGCTTGCCCCCTACCTGTCACCTGGGTGCCCCACTGAACCGAATGTAACCTAACTTAAGTACGTACCTGTAAGAGTGTAAAAAGGAAAAAAAAAACCAAGAATATCGGAAAGAAGTACATAAACTGCTTATGCAAAAAATCGCAACATTATTATTTTCATAGACGAAAGACAAAGCTTTCTATTGGGTGGTTCCGATAGGCGGGTTGTTATTGTCAGTTTCGTGCGGTTTTGTGTGGTTTTGTTGTTATTGTCAGTTTGGTTAGGTAAGTTTGGGGTTTTGCATTTCATACTGAGGTAGTTAACTGGTTGGGGTTTGGCATTTCATACTGGGGCAGTTAATTGGTTAGGTTACGTTAATGATGATGTAACGAGTTTCCGCTATTTGGGACCAATTCGTAGTGCCTTCCGTGAAAATTAAAGGTAGGTTTTATTCTTTTTTTTTTTTTCAAATTTCGGGCCATGTGCGTAATGAGCACATAGGAAGAAAACGGGCTCTCGTCCTATTTTTTTTTTTTTAATGGACTAAGAATTACCTGCTGAGAAATGTTTTCCTCTTCCATTTTTGGGGCAACCTCACCGTTTGGCCGTGGTGAAGGTCCAAAGTTAGCACCGCGCCACGCCTGAAAGCATGAAAGTGGGCGAAAGTCCGGCAAGTAAAACACCAAACCCCAACCAGTTCATTACCTCAAGTGAAATGCCGAATCCGGTACCTAACCTAACACCGACAATAACAACAAAAGCACACGAAACTGACAGTAACAACCCACCTATCTGAACTATTTACGGGAAAAAAATATCAGCTGAGAGCATGGGAAGAAAACGGCCTCTCGTCCGTCAGTGCAAAGAGTGCGGCTTTCAATAATTTTTGACGGCCTAACGAAGCCTTTGCCCCAAAGATTTTATGCGAAAATGTTGTTCAGTTGAACATTTTACGTCATTCTAGCTCAACGAGATATCAATCGGAGAGGAGCCCTTATTCTTCCCATAAGCCGCATAAAGTATACTTGTTCCCTCTATTGTTTATTTTACTATCGAAAGTGATCGTGGAATGAATTTATAATTCTGCCTTTATTCCGTTGGCTACGCACCTAGTATGCACTATCCCGTTGTCTCACACGTTTGTCAAATTGATTATACTACAACAAACTGATACACTAAATAATCGATTATACAATAATTACCTGATTAACAGGAGCCACATAACTACATGAATTGCCAATACGCCTTCCCGGCGTACCGTAAAGTAGCCGCCAATTTTTTTTCCAGTGGTTTGCCAATAGCCCAACAACAGATAGAATTCCGTTTCCGTGCTTGTTGTCAAAACCTGAAATAAGCTGTGCCATTTCCGGTTCAACTTTTTTTTTCATACAGAAACATAATTTGCAAAAATGTTTAGTCAAGGGCCTACAACCCTTCATATGCAAACGATTTAGCCACAAACTGTTCAATAACAACGCCTACATTTTGCTGGCACGTCTTCTAATCGAAATTATGAAAAATCGACTTCCGGTCATACAGTAAAGGTGATAGGCATGACCCGTTCAAATAAACGACTGGAGTGGGACGTAACGTCATTTAACAATAGCTCACGACGCAAGCCCCCTTTTCTCCCCGACTGTATTTCAATAACTGCTTTATGCATTACATGCATAAGCAGTTAAAAAGGTGGTGTTGCAAGACGGGAAATGCCCGAATCAAATTACAGAAACCGTCTTGGGTTATGTTTTCCTACTCCCCTAGAAATGTGACAAATTTAAAAGCCACTGGTTAAGTAACTCCGAAATAAATACGAATTACATTCCAAATTACCATTGTCACCGTTATTTAATATATGTAGAAAATAAATAGAAACAAATCTCTGTAAATAATACTAAGGAAAATTGGAAATAAGCCATTAGCAAAAATCATTATACACTAGAAATAACGTAGTTCAGTAAGCCACCTTTATAAACTTACGTTTCATCGGAGTGGCATGATCACGGGATTCGAACCGGATACCCAATTCGCTCCCAGATTACTTGCCTAGCGCCTTAACCACAATGGCCACGTCCTCCACTGGTATGGGAAGTTTTCATAGCGGTTAAGGCGCTATGCTAGTAATCTGGGAGCGAATTTGGTAGCCGGTTCGAATCCTGTTCGTGCCACTCCGACGAAACGTAAGTGCATAAAGGTGGCTTACTGAACCACGTTATTTCTAGTGTATAATAATTTTCGCTGATGGCTTATTTCCAATTTTCCTTAATATTACTTAGCGCGATTTGTGTCTATTTATTTTCTGCACACATTAAATAACGGTGACAATGGTAATTTGGAAAGTAATCCGTATTTATTTCGGAGTTACTTTCCCAGTGGCTTTTAAATATGTCACACTGCTAGGGGAGCAGGATTACATAACCCAAGACGGTTTCTGTAATTTAATTCGGGCATTTCCCGTCTTGCTACTCCACCTTCCCCCCCCCCCCTTTTTAGTCTTCTGTACAGCCGTACCGGCTGAGAAGACTATTGCAACGACTTTGTCCGTCCGTCCGTCCGTCGCTTTTTTCAACTTCGCAACGGTACCAGATATTGACGACCATTGTTTACAACGTTAGATTCAGTGTCAAAAGTTAGTTAAATAACGTGGCAAATTAAAACATCGTTGCCTCCTTACAGCTAATAGACTTCTTCGACGTAACTAAATTAAATAATAACATATCATCGTCGAATTGAAATCCTAAAGATTTGTGTTAACGCAGCCGTAAAAACAAAAACATTTTAGCTTCGTTTAAAAGAGTCTTGTCGCATTGTTGCATGAATGAATAGGCTTACGATCGAACCAAATTCTCCATTAGGCCTATCTGCTACTTACGAAACTAATACTGCCGTTAAAAAAATTACGCCTAAAAAATGAAAATTAGATCTAAAATCACGTTACCATGGAAACGTCAATAGTTGCTACGAGTCGCTGCTGCAGCGTTTCTCTTGTCCCTTCCCTACTACCACTGATCTATATTAGGCTACTTTGCGCATTACGTTGTAACACTGTAACTGTGTGCGCGGAGGCATACCGTGTTGCAAAAAATGAATAGGCTTACTGTATACAATCCAAATCTCCGTTAGTTGCTACTTACGAAATTAAAGTTGTAAATTAGGCCTAAACGCTGACAATTATGCCTAAAACGTAAAATAAGCTTAAAAGCTAACACAATTGTAACGGGCAATTCTGATTGTTACTGTTTTTAGATTATATAATAGAGATAGCTGTTGTAGTGCATGATAGAGATGTGCCTCAACATTGGAAGTGGAGGACCTGCACAGAAGACCAATGCGACTAGATAGTCGCTGTAGCCCCTTGTATACTTACAGGCACGTACATTTGGTTCAGTGGCGCACTCTGGTGAGAGGTAGGGGACAAGCAAGCTGTGGAGGCTGCTTCTCCCCTTCTCTCCTCCTCCCCCAAGATCTGGGACTAAATAACTTTCAAGGTAGTTTATGTAATTCGATTTTTTTCGGTATGTTGCCACCAGCAATTTTCAGTAGCGCACCCAGGTTTTGGGTGGGGAGGGAGGGGGGTGGGCACGCGAAAAACAAGCTAGGAAAACTCTCCTCCCACCAGACCTCAGTTGTTAGATTAGGTTGTATTTGGTTCAATAGCGAATAGGGGAAACCGAAACAAAGTGTTAAAACCCCCCCCCCCTTCGAATCACGAAAATGCTATTACGCACAACAGCCTCATTCCTATTTACTAACCGTCGTACTACTTAGTGCAATTTTTATTTTATTTTTTTTAAATCCATTAATAACCAAAAATGTATCCCGCTTTTATAACCAGAGTACATGCAGAAATAAACGCAGAGCCTAATTCCAGAGGAAAGGAAAAATTCACAATACACTATAAGAGTTAAGTCATATCTTGTATCCTTTTTTTTCTTTGGTGGCATCTTATTTTGCCAGTACCAGTTGAGTTCCATCGGGTTTTTTTTCCCGTTTGTGGGATGTGGGTGTGGGAAGGGGGTTGATATCACTGCTTTCATTGTGGAAAACTTTTCGGTCAGTAAATGGGTTGGCTTGGTACACCACGTGGAAAATTTGGTGGCAGCCATTTTTATTCTGATATCACTACTGTCTCTGGCTGAAACTTTGCAGGTTCTTTCTGCCTTGTGGTTTTTTTTTTCTGATATCACTTATTTTATATTTTTTTACTGCTTCTTATTTTTGCCGGTTCAGTGGTTCGATGGCACGTGTTAGGGCGTCCACGCACTGAACGGCCAGGTCGCGCAGCCAGTGGTCGTCGCGGCCAAAAAAACACGGCGACGTGCCGTGCGGCCACGTTCGTTTTTCATTGATAATTCTCGATCATGTGGTAAAAAATGAATACGGAGCATGTATGGTCGCCCTGTGGCTGCCTGCACGCCGCCTGGGATCCCAGAGGGCGCGGCGACAGGCTGGCCGTTGTGGCTAAGTGCGCGTTGCTACATACACCATAAGCATTCTCGTTGGCCGCAGCGACCTGGCCGCTGTGTGCGCGGTGGCCCTTACTGACACACATGCAAATTTCGTATGATCGAGGGCACGCCAGCCAGTACTTGCAACAGAGGCGGACTGGCACAGGGGCAGGTCTAGGAATTTATAGCGGGGGAGGGGGTGTGGAAAAAACCTTTGAAGCCCATTTGTTTTCCCACTCACTGGGGTGCATGGGTGCATTTTCCAGACAGTGGTTTTTAGTTTGGACCCCCCCCCCCCCAATTGCGGTCCTGACACTACTATGTGCTGTTAAGGGTAAGATTTGGATCCATCAAAAAGCATGCCGCCTTAAGCTCAGCTCACATATTTCGACATAATAAAATGTTTTAGCTCCCTTCCCCCCCCCATCCCTCCACAAATTGTGGACTCCCATTGTATTTTTTAAACTGCAAAAAAAAAGATACGGGGAAGGGAGGTAAATGCCCGGTGCAAAATGATGCAGGGAAGGGGGCGACGGGAACCTGTTCCCCCCCTCCCCCCGACGAAATCAAAAAATTTCAATTTTAAAGAGCCGTTGTATTGCTCATGTTTGTATTTTATCTAAGCTAAACAATTTTGGTTAGGATTGATGGAAAGAATAGATCTAAAGAATAGATTTCTGGCTATAACAGGGCTCGCAAGACCATTTCCAATTCGAAAATCACCATACGCTTTCGCCGCTACACTATTACCTCTTCACCTTAAATGGGTGCAAGACGGTCCCTGTCTAAATATAAATAATTTCGGTTAGGATTTATGGAAAGAATCCATCGCCACCTTTCACAAAATCATAGTCATATCCATTTCGGGCTATTAGAGGGCTCACAAGAGCACTGTGAACACGAAAATCATATTAACAACCAATTTGAAAAAAGGCACGTTCGTGCGAATTAAGGGTGCTATACTTTAAATACGATTTTGTGGAAGTTAGTATCAAGGGTTGCTTTTTCGTAAAGGATGTATATAAAATTTCTGTCCAGAAGTGTGTGCTGAAGTTTTTTGCTTCACATTATGCTTCTGATTTGCTGACAGTTAAGGAGTTACAGGCAAAAAACCGTATTGGGGGTTTAGTCTTCCCCTTCCCCCTCCCCTCTCCGGGGAGGGGGGTTTGAACTTCCCATTTTTTTTCCAGTTATCCTTCATGTGCGTCCATAACAAATTTTTAATGCTTTTCACACAAAATGAATGATTCCTTCAATTTTGGGCACTATAGTATAACCCTATTATTTCCGTTATGGCATGTACAATGCATTAATCATGATTGATTAGTACCATTTCCGGTACTAACTTCCAGTCGTGTTGGTTGTCCTTGAATCAAAAATGTGAGGAAGGCTTTTCGCTTACTTCAACGTCTGGTTCAAGTCTTTTTCGACTTGGGGAAGGCTTATGATACGACCGGCGTTATGGGATTCTCCGTAATATCCATAACTGTGGCTTGAGGGCACGGATGCCACTGTTCCTTTCAACTTTCTTCTCGGGCCGTTCATTTTCGCGTTCGTGTCGGGACGACTCTTTCCCGCCTCTACGTCTTGGACAATGGTGTGCCTCAGGGAGGTGTTCTCAGTGTCATCATCCTATTTGCCAGTGGGATCAACCCCACTGCTCAGCAAACTGCTGTTCCCCAGTCATTGTTTGTTGATGACTTCGTCCTGCGCTTTGGGGTGGCTCGCGTGCAGACCTGCGAACGGCAGCTACAGCTGGCGGTTAACAAAGTCCAGAGCTGGGCAGTCAGTAATGGTTTCCGGTTTTCTCCGGACAGAACAGTGTGTGTCCACTTTTGCCACCAACGAACACTGCATCCAGATCCTGGCCTGTGCTTGGGACAGGCACAGATTCCTGTTGTCTCACAGCCACGTTTCCTGAGATTGATGTTTGCTTCCAGGTTGACTTGGCTTCCACACTTACGTCAACCTAAAGGCAAGGCTTTGCGTGAGCTGAACACCTTACGGGTTCTGTCAGCTACTTCATGGGGCGCCGACCACACTGGCATGCTGTGCCTCTACCGAGCCCTTGTCTGCAGCAAACTTGATGCGTGCGTGTTCTATGGTTCGGCTGGTGACTCGACTCTCCAGATGTTGGACACTGTGCATCACAGTGGCCTGTGTCTGGCGACTGGGGCATTTCGGACATCGCCAGTAGTCAGCCTCTATGCTGAAGCCTCAGAGCCACCTTTGGCCATTCGTCGGCGACAGCTAGACATTCAGTATGCTGTGCGTTTGCATGCTGTACGATCCAGTCCTGATTGGTCCATGGTTTTTGGACCAGACTTGTGGAATGGCAGACAAGGGGGAGGGGGGGGGGGGTAAAGGTGATTTCTGTGATAGGCTCTAGCAGTCCTGTCGGAAGAGAACCTTTGAAATACTCTACGTCTTGAGGCTTTGGGAGATGCCAGTGACCCCTTGGCTTGTCCCACGTGTCATTTTCATTTTTTCTCTGGTGTCCCTTCCAAAAGGTTCCACTCTACCAGCAAGGTACTTACTTGCAGGAGTTCCGGCAGCTGTGTTATCAGTACGCCGGATATCAGTGGCTGTTCACTGATGGGCCGAAGTCAGAAGTTGGCATAGCGTATGCTTGTGTGGATAAAGAAGTAACTGTTTCCCATCACTTTCCATCAGGCTGTTCTGTGTTTTCTGCAGAGCTTCTGGCCCTCAGTCTGGCGGTGGAATGGATCCTTGACTTTGAATGGTACCTGTGGTACGAGCCCCTAGTAAGTCAGCTGTAGCTTGGTTCCAAACACTGATAGACCCTTTCAATTACCCTTGTTGCAAAAAGGACATTCCCACCTTTCAGACGAATCGAAGTGGAATCATCCACATAAATTAGAAACATCATAATGGCAGTTGAAAGATGAAAATAAATGAAGATGTAGGCGATTGCCTGCAGCCATCACGTATGCAGTCAATTTTTCGTAGCAGCAACGAACTTGTGCCTAGTTGCTTATGTGTAAAATGTACAGGAAGTTCATGTTTGAGTTTTTCAGTTAGAATATTTTGTTGCATTTACTGTCACTGCCAAAGGATAGCCAATATTGATTGTAACAATAAGTATTCCAATACCACAGTAGAAGTTATAACATATGCTTTTTAAACTTATACCTTTAATGAAGTGATGTAATATCACGTCATATGAAGATATAAGGTGGAGTCATGTCATATATATCATAGGTGGTCATGTCATACATGTAAACATGTGATGTAACATGAATTACGTTATTTGCAATACATTTTATGCTACTGCATGTATTGTAAAAGATTGTACATCTGTTCGGTGTAGATATAAAATAGGTTGTTTTTGTCTAATTATTTTTGTCATTATTACTAAATAATGATTAGTAACCACTTTTCATTATTTCTACTATCGTTAACGTATTCAACACCCAAAAAAACATGTAAGACGATACCCTACATGACTATGCAGTTCATATCCCATGCGCGTTCATTTTCGGGATAATGAAATCAAAGATGGCATCCATTTTCCAAAGTGGCCACTCACACAGATCATCACCCAACTTTTTTTTTCAATCACCAGCCCATTAACAACTTGCACCAAATGAGTGATTCTCTGGTAAATGTTTGACACACAGAAGTATGATCAGCTACTGCATTATATGTAGAAGTGAACGTATGATGCAAGATTCGTAGGCTCAAGTAAATAAACAAATAAAAAAAAATAACGTTTTCTCTATGTGCGGGTGAATAATTACTGCTGGCTCACCAGCATTATTAGCATTTCTTTATTTTTTGGTTTAGTCTTGCAGCTTGCTGATTGGCATTGTTCCCTAATTTGAAAATGTTCTGTGAGGATGAAGGACCTGGAAATGTTTGGCTTAGACCATGGTTCAGATTATAGAGACAGTAAGTAGTACAGTAGGAACAACAACAACAAGTGAAGTTATCAAATTTACGCATTGCTCCCTACTTTTACTCTTGCATGGAATTGAATATACCTTCCATACTTATCTACTATCTTTTTGGGCGAAAAGTATTGAATAGGAACGGATACATAAATATTTTTAGTTTAGTTTTTTGCTAGTTTTGATGGAGTGATAGAACTTTTAAGCCAGTGGCTGCTAATGTAACAATGCAGGCGCTAAATAATGAATTTGTTACAATGAATCAGACAAGAACTTGGCGGGCGGGCCACTATCCTTGACTGACTCTGGGTCGCAGTTTGCAACTTAACAAAGAAAGGTTGCGCACCGATGTTTTCCAAGAAGTTCCCTCCATGACTGATTGATTTATTTACGGAGCTACAACCACAAGTGGACACCAGCCCCACTAATTCAATAAACGGCCACAAAATAAGTCGTAGAACCACAAAGCAATACACCCTCCAAGCCAATGTTTACAACAATGTTACATTTACTTTTAGTTGTTGTAGGCCCTGTTAAACCCGTTTTATTACATCCTTGTGACTTCGAAAGGTGTATCATTGTTGCTGTTCATAGCAACTGCCCGTAGCAACTAGAGCAGGGCGTCGCCAGAATGGAGCAGATATAATTAGGGAGAGGCTTAAGGGAGGTGCAACGATTTACGCTTCAAACTTAAAAACCTATTCTTCAAAATTGAGTAAGCATTACCGTGGGAAAAGATCGTCACATGGCATGCGTCAAACGTAAAAGCTATTCGTCAAAATCGTGCAACCATAACCGTGGGAAAATATGTCTGCCTTCAGACAGGAAGGAAAAGATAAAGGAAAAAATCGCCGAGGGTCAAAAAGAAGAAGTCAAGAACAAATAAGACCCCAAGGACCGAAAATCAAGGTCGACAAAACTGAACTGTGCCCTGATGTCGTGTACGACATGGTAATCTACGCTGTCAGAACGTTAAGTACCGACCACAAGGTATCGATGGAAGACATCCTGGATCATCTGAAGACGATTTACGACTTCCCCATCAACGACTGCAAGATGTACCTGTTAATGGAAAAGGAACTGATTCGAGCCGTAAGCGCACGATGTATTTGTGTTCGCATGGGAAAGTTCTACCCAACAGGATTAAAGCCCCCATCCAACTACGATACGAATCACTGCAAGCCCTTCCCCCCTCCTGCGTGCGAAGAGGAAGTGGAAGAAGTGGACAAACATGAGATAAAGCAAAGACGCAAGAGTCCCAAATCGGTGCCAAGACGCAGCGCAAGTCCCAAATCAAGCGGAGGCCGCCGAAAACCTAGAGAAAGTAGTCCTAGGTCAGACAGTGACAGTAGTGATTGTAGAAGTCGACGACGAGATAATAATGGTAAGATTTCTTGGGTTCGATGTTGGAATCCTTCACTTTCCGTACACTATGCAGGCACGGATCCTGAGGGGGCGGTGGGAGCGATCGTCCCTCCTAAAACCGAATCACAGACACGAGCTGGTAATACTGTATTACTATTTAAAGTCATCTTCACTGACTGCGTAAATTTCAGTATTATTACGCAGTCAGAGGAACACTTAACAGAATCAGTATAATTACAGTTTTTATACGTTGGTTTGGTTTTTTTTTTTTTGGGCTTTCGCCCACTTCAATTTACTTTTCGTCCATTGAATACTATGCGCAATGCAAATATGGACGAAAACAAAAAAAAAGAACGAAACCAACGTTAAAAACCTGTAAATGTGTTAATTCTTTACTCTGTTTCATAAATATTTTTCAGTTTTTAGGTTAGCAGAAAAGCTCGAAGTCAAAAATCCACGACATGAATAAATCTCGTATATACTTGTAAAAAAAAAAATAAAAAAAAAAGAGCCCCCCCCCCCCCCTAAAATTTGGGAGCCGGAACTACGTTAGAAAATTATTTCCGACCCCTAGCTGATGCGAAAACGCCCCTCCTAAAAATTAACCCTGGGGCCGCTACTGACACTACACGACACCTATTTTAACTAAGATTAATGCCAACGCAACGTTCCTCCCTCCCCTTCTCCACCAAAAAATCCCCAAGTAATAATAATAATAATAACAATTTCCAACCACAAATGTGGTTAGGAATTTAGAAGGGGCAAAACCCACTAACACCAACCCTATGCTAACTGTCAGAAATTCATAAAAAAACAGATAAAAAATGATGAAAAGATGAGAATAAAATATCGAAGCCAAGCCTGCCAAGAACAGGGTCAACCTAGGCACGATTCATTCGACGAATTCCGGTCGCTTTAGGAACCTCCCAAGAGGGCGTTCGTTGAGGATCTTCTTAAAGGCTGCAAGAAAACATGCTGTAACCGCGGTCTCAGGCAGGGAGTTCCAAGCTGGAGCAACCCTAACCGTGAAAAAATTCTTCCGGCATCGAAGTTTGCTCCTTCAATAGAGAGTTGAAGGGAATGTCCCCGAGTAGATTTAGTGTATGTATGTAGTGTGAAAGTTTCAATCTTATGTTTGCGAGGACACCATTTTCATGGGGTGGTTAGTATGGTTTATTGTGTGACCGGATGACCCCCTCAACACCAATTTTAATAACCCGAGATCCATTGTCCACTGTGCCGAATTAATCTGTCGATCCAGATTTACCAGCAGAATCATTTCCTAAGGATTACTCGTATAAATAACAGTGAATTAAATTGCGGTAATAGCAGCAGCAGACAGTGATGTGGGAACTTCCTACTTGTCACCATCTGCACTTTTTGGTTGTAGTGTGCCACTGCAAAAAAAGTACCATACTGGTCTCATAGTCACCCGCTTGTATCCCCCACTAATTATAGTTAGTTTATATTGTGTCAATGATTTTCGGCAGTGAATGAATACGGGCGTAATTTTAGTTCCAGAGCCATATCCTTTCGCCTACCCCTACAAAAAATAAAAACAAAACTGTGTAAAATTAAAACATTCGCTGGCATGCTACATTCTGTGTTCTCCTACAGCAGTAACGTGGTAATTTCCACACAGTCACCATCTGCACTTTTGGCTGTGGTGTGTCGCTGCAAAATTCGTATCGTACTTGTCTCATACTAACCTGCCTCTATCCCCACTTATTATATTTTAATTACCGATTTTATTTTCTGAAGTATTCAGGCACAAACTGCAGTATTGTCAATGATTTTCGGCCGTGAGCGTATACCGGCGTAAGTTAAGACTAGAGGAGAAAGGAATACGAGATCACGGGGGTTATGAGACGCACTTTTTTTTTTGGGTCAAAGTATTGGGACTAAAATTATAATTTTTTTCTGTAAATCTAGTTTAAAACAATCTTTAAATAACTACCACGGCTTGTAGATCCAGCTCTGTAAATTACGGAGCTGGACTTTTTTTTATTTCAAATTTTTTCTCTTATTGACTTAAAGGGGTAATAAAAGACGCACCCTCAAACTTATACCTGCTTTCTTGTGCAAGTCTGGTCGTGGTAATAGTGTAAACATGGCAATTGTCTGTTAATTCAGTCAAAATATAATCTCCGTACCTCACAAATTGTAGATAATACACCGCGTTGAACTTTCAAACTCACAAATTTGCCCTTTAAATTGCTTTTCGGTTATTTTCCACCAAAAAACCTTCCTTAAAAGATAATTTTAAGATTATTCGAACATCAAATCATTGCCTTTTGTTAAAACACCCAAAGGTTTGCCCTCAAGATATACTTAAGATTATTAGAACAACAAATCTTTGCCCTTTATTAGAACACCAAAAATTGTGTCAATAAACCTTACTTAAAAGATAATCCTTAAGATTATTAGAACGCGCAACTTTTGCCTTTTATTGCACATCCAAAAGTTTGCCCTTTCAACCTTACTTAAAAAGATAGTTCAATATTATTAGAACACCAAATCTTTGCCCTTTATTAGAACACCCAAATGTTTGTCCTTTAAACCTTAGTTAAAAGATAGTTCTTAAGATTATTAGAACACCCAATCTTTGCCGTTTATTAGAAAACCCAAAAGTATACCCTTTAATCCTTTTTTTTTACAAGATACCTCTTACATTATTAGAACACCAAATCGTAGCCAACAATTAGTACAAGCTTTAATAAAATTATAGTTAATGTTTCAAGTCAACGTGATTATTACTCGCAAGGTTTTCAAACACAAGAAAAGCATATTTTTTACGCTAATTTTTGTTTGCGTGTGACAAAAAAAATGCAAAGAAAAATATTTTGCTGCCTGCAAATATGGTAAAAAATGTTCAGGACTCATGAGAAAGTTTCAGCACACATTGTCTTCTGAACTTGGGGTCCAGAATAGGCCCAGGCCACAGCCTATTTCTTGTTTTTCATTCGAGAATGGAGCAGCCATATTTGAACAATATCACTTTACCGGACGGTAAAAGGATCATTTCCTTGTAAATTTGTAGGTCCATGCAAAAGAAAGTCTATGTTCACAATTTGAATGTCCTAATGTTTAGGCCATCTGAAACATAGCAAGTCTTGCTTTAGGAACTTTATCCTATAGGTATCTGTATCGTCAACAACGATAAGGCCCCCAATGTACCAGGTGAGGCCCTTAAAATACTGTATAGTACCTTTTTACTGTCAATTCCATGCTCTAGTCTTAATCTCGATTCACTGCCAATTCCATGCTTTTCTCTTGATCTCTGCTCTTCTCTTAATCTCGAATTACTGTCAATTCCATGCTCTTCTCTTAATCTCGAACTACTGTCAATTCCATGCTCTTCTCTTAATCTCGAACTACTGTCAATTCCATGCTCTAGTCTTAATCTCGAACTACTGTCAATTCCATGCTCTTCTCTTAATCTCGTATTACTGTCAATTCCATGCTCTTCTCTTAATCTCGAATTACTTCCAGCCTCTTGCGAAATAATAGGGAGATGTGCCAAGTATACCTAGAAAACTTGTTAATTTACAATAATAGGAGACGTGCCAAGTATACCTAGAAAACTTGTTAATTTACAATAATAGGAGACGTGCCAAGTATACCTAGAAAACTTGTTAATTTACAATAATAGGAGACGTGCCAAGTATACCTAGAAAACTTGTTATTTTACAATTTTGTGTAGTGCAAACGAAAGAGGAGATTTTAAACCATGAAAATCATACGTATTTGTTTTTGGCAAGCATTAGTTTAAGCGCAGCAACTACGGAGGCAAAAAGTTGACCGAATTTGCACGATAACGTTAGGCGTAAGCTTTTAGGAGACTCTTCATACAAGCACTAACCTAGGGAGCGATATTGAACCTAATCACTGGCTGAAACTCTATGTGCAGGTGGGTGATGCACCGTTTGCAACATTGGGGAGTTTTGCTCTCACGAGTTTTGCTTTGTTGCGGAAGGCGTGTATCTCATCTACGTATTTTTGTGCACAGTGGCTTACAAACGTTGATTTTCGTTCGCTTCGCTCACTCAATCAGCGCCTCCCCTGACCTTTTCATGTGGACATTTCCACCGGAAGTAAATAAATATGCCTTTGTACAGCAAAGTCGAAACCTTAACCCGTCGGCTTTGTCATTTTTTTCAATATTTAACCGAGTTTCACTAATCCTTATGTTTTAATACCACAACGATAGAACTTTTAGCAAGCAGTTAATGTCCCATGCAGCGTGATGTGGTTTGGGCCAGCGTCACGCAGCACGGCCCTGACCTTTCTTCCGACTCCATGGGTTTCGTGTATGCTATTTTTTTTTTTTACTTCATTCTGGGCAGAAAGTAAAGAGATTTCAATATTTAAGTTTCACTAATCCTTTAATTTTACCTTGGGCCAGCGTCACGCTGCACGGCCCTGACTTTTCTTCCGACTCTCATGGGTTTCGTGTATGCTATTTTTTTTTTACTTCATTCTGGGCAGAAAGTAAAGCACTTTCAATATTTAACAGTTTCACTAATCCTTTAATTTTACCTTGGGCCAGCGTCACGCTGCACGGCCCTGACCTTTCTTCCGACTCTCATGGGTTTCGTGTATGCTATTTTTTTTTACTTCATTCTGGGCAGAAAGTAAAGCGATTTCAATATTTAAGTTTCACTAATCCTTTAATTTTACTTTGGGCCAGCATCACGCTGCACGGCCCTGACCTTTCTTCCGACTCTCATGGGTTTAGTGTATGCTATTTTTTTTTTACTTCATTCTGGGCAGAGAGTAAAGCGCGTTCAATATTTAAGTTTCACTAATCCTTTAATTTTACTTTGGGCCAGCGTCACGCTGCACGGCCCTGACCTTTCTTCCGACTCTCATGGGTTTCGTGTATGCTATTTTTTTTTACTTCATTCTGGGCAGAAAGTAAAGCGCTTTCAATATTTTAAGTTTCACTAATCCTCTAATTTTAATCATCGACAACGAACGAACCTTTAGCCTGCGGTTTAATATTAAGTTGCATATACCTGAAGCTTTGTTTTATTTATTAAAAGTTAAGTTTTAAGTTTATTGGCAAAAATTTTTTTTCAGTTTATTGCAAACAATCATTCAGTTTACAATAATCGAATGCTGTCATTATTATAGGAGATTATTGTATTCCGCATTGTTTTTTTTCAGGATGGTAGCACGGATGCCGTTTTACAACACTGCTTATTCTGCAACTCGCTTTTATTAACGTAGATTGGAATAGTAGGTAAGGGACTTGGCTGTCTTATGGTGGCCAGACTTTAGCTTCACCTACTTCAGGTATGTGGGGGAAAAATAGTCTCTTATCACCCCCACATAATTGATTTTTGGCAGTGAGCATATACGGGCGTAAGTTAAGTTTAGTTCCAGCCATTGGCTGCCTTATGGTGGCCAGACTTCAGCTTCACCTACTTCTTATGGTGTCTTATGGTGGCTTCACCTACTTCAGGTATGTGGGGGGAAAAATAGTCTCTCATCACCCCACATAATTGATTTTTGGAAGTGAGCATATACGGGCGTAAGTTTAGTTCCAGCCATTGGCTGTCTTGTGGTGGCCAGACTTCAGCTTCACCTACTTTAGGTATGTGGGGGAAAAATAGTCTCTTATCACCCCACATAATTGATTTTTGGCAGTGAGCATATACGCGCGTAAGTTAAGTTTAGTTCCAGCCATTGGCTGTCTTATGGTGGCCAGACTTCAGCTTCACCTACTTCAGGTATGTGGGGGGAAAATAGTCTCTTATCACCCCACATAATTGATTTTTGGCAGTGAGCATATGCGGGCGTAAGTTAAGTTTAGTTCCAGCCATTGGCTGTCTTATGGTGGCCAGACTTCAGCTTCACCTACTTCCGGTATGTGGGGGGAAAAATATTCTCTTATCACCCCACATAATTGATTTTTGGAAGTGAGCATATACGGGCGTAAGTTAAGATTAGTTCCAGCCATTGACTGTCTTATGATGGCCAGACTTTAGCTTCACCTACTTCTGGTATGTGGGGAGAAAATTGTTTCTTATCACCCCACATAATTGATTTTTGACAGTGAGCATATACGGGCGTAAGTTAAGATAGTTCCAGAGCCATATCAGCTTGCTCCACCCCTCCAAAAAATAATTAAACCGTTGCAAAATGAAAACACACTCTGACAAACTATATTCTGTGTTGGTCTACTCCAAAATCTACGATTTTATGGTCGGTAATGTAGTTTAGTTGAAACGGGCCAGTTTTCGTGTGTTGGTAAACGATTTTAATTAAGGGTTGGTAGGTATGGTTTCAATTCAACTTATGACCCCACTTATTTTTATAACGTTTGACCCAGTAACATACCGGCTCGAATTGAGTTGTTCGACGTGTGCCCAGTTCGAAGGTAGTGACACTGGTCCTCGCTAGTGCGAACTTAATTGAGCCACCGTTTTGAAACGGGGTATTTCGCTGGTTCTCCTCATCCCTGTCAAATTTGAATGGGAAGTACAAGATGATCTTTGCTACTGCGCAATTTCACTATTTGTTCAAGACCAACATAGTGGCATTCCGATGGCTGTCGATATTTGCTTTTTTGTAACAATCACGCAAGAGCTGCATAAGCGGTTTGTTTCTAATATTTCTTTCCTTGATGTACTAAAAACTCTGCGCTCGCAGTTTCGCTCGGTGATCTTCCTAATAGCATCCTCACTTCCAAGTTACAATGGAAGCGCGCTTAACTTTTTTCCAATTAGGCCTATTTCACTTTCGAACATTCTTTATTAGTTCCATTAGCATTGAAGAAAACCTGCACCTACGCCTACCAAGGTTACTAGGACAATATATTTTATGTCTTCTACGGGCCTAATCTACCTTTTGGCTGGTTTAAAGAACGAGCTAAAGTGGGTTTATGCCACCATTGCCAATTCTGAATTAGTAATGGTTTTCCACTCACGACACTTCCACTGCGGACAAATTCTGTGGAGGGGGGGGGGGGATAGAGGAGCGGGAAAAGCAGGGAAGGCTTTTGTACAGTCTTTGTTGTATTGCGATTCGATCTCCATCCTATTGGCCCGTATACTCAGGCTGTGCTTTACTTGATTAATAAACAAAAACGTATCGTTAAAAGTTAAAAGTAAGGGTCTAAAAGTCAAAACATGTTAGGAACACGGGCAAGCTTTGAGTATAAGGGTCTCCGTGTCTATCGCCAGTGTTAATTAGCTTTTCGTCGCTAGGTTTAATTATTTTGGCTTCTTGCGTCCAGTTCGTCATGGTGTGGAAG
The DNA here is from genome assembly GCA_023313725.1 of Lithobius niger. Taxonomy (NCBI): domain Eukaryota; kingdom Metazoa; phylum Arthropoda; class Chilopoda; order Lithobiomorpha; family Lithobiidae; genus Lithobius; species Lithobius niger. The sequence goes on along the minus strand of JAHWFP010069104.1, from coordinate 18,167 downwards.
GGTTAAATATAATTGAGCCCATTTGGTTTCCGTCTCGTAATATCAATTTCGTGGGTAACTGGTTGCGGATCTAACTTTAATTGGCTGTTGTGCAAAACCACCTGTTTAGGAAAAGTATTGTTTACTCAGCCCAGTGAGTCTCGACTGTGAGACGTCTTGCTTGCTCATTCACTGAGAGGAGCAAAAAAAAATCAAACCAGTCGTTTCAACGACCTACCATCTTTTGCCACAGTAACTGCAGGTAGCTCACGAACTATAGTACCATCTCTGGCTACTCGTGTTGACCAGAATGAGGAGAGGTTGTCACTCTTATACAGCGGGGTGATACACAAAAAACTGACCCAAAATTTTCTCAAAAACAAGTTTCTTATTTCAACTTTTCTAGTTAGCACCCCTCAAAACCAGAAAAGAACAGAAATCAAATCTAATGAAAACGGGAGGATTCGGCCCTCTCCTGGTTCTGAGAGGGTGCTAACTAGAAAAGTTGGACTCATTTGACGATTTTTCTTGAGAAACTTCTGCAGCAGCGCTCGGCTTGCAGTTATTCTGCCAGTTCATCGCCAATCTCCAACGCCAGTTCCTCAACCGTTTGGGTCACAAACTCCGCTGGGACCGCACAAATATGTAAATTTAGCTAAAAAAAAACACGCATACGAGAAATTATTTCACAAACATACAGGGTGGTCCACAAAAAGCTGACGACACAAGATTTACTAAGGCCAACTTTTCTAGTTGGCACCCCTCAGAACCAAGAGGACAAATCTTCCCGTTTCAATAGATTTGATTTCTGTCCTATCCTGGTTCTGAGGGGTGCTAACTAGAAAAGTTGGACTAAATTAGGTAAATTAGGTAAATTTCTAAAAAGCCAAAAAAAAAAATACATGAGTAATCCAATGAAAACAATAGCACAATTATACTTTGCCGAAAGAAACAAAAAAATTATAGTTAGAAAAAGTTAACTCCGACTATTGAACAAATTTCTTAGGGTTGTGATCAAACAGCCACCCGACCGAACAATTCTTATTTAAACAGGACATGTCATTCCAACGTTTCATTTCCGTGGGGAAGGAATTATGAAACTTACTACCCATAAAGGAATTTGTGAAGTCTTTCCTTATCAATTTTCAGTTGAACAACATATAAACGGGATTCGTTCTTAATGTGGTAATCTGTGGACCCCTGTTGTTTTTAATTTTCATCTCTGATTTAATAGTAAATGACAGCAGTGTTAAAATGCCAAAATTCGCTGATGATGTTAAACTTTATCGTGAAATTAAAACCGAAAATGACCATATATCTCAACAATCTGCTCTTGAAACTGTAAACACTTAGTCGTCTGACTGGCAGCTACCGATAAACACCCAGAAATGTTTAACGCTCCAACTTGGCAGCAAAAACTTAAACTATAAATACATATTGGAAAATTCATACCTTAAGTCTGAATATTGTATAAAGGATCTCTGAGTATATGTGACTTCCGATTTAAATTTCTTGAATCATTGCACCTTGTTGGTCTCTCGTGCAAAGCGACTGGGCTACTTGATTAAGCGCTGTTTTTTATCTGGTGATGCCTTAACGTTGGCTAGGGCTTTCACTGTCTATGTACGACCTATTCTGGAATACGCGAGCCCAGTATGGTCGCCACATCACATTAAGGATATAAAATTGCTGGAATCTGTACAGCGATCCTTCACAAAATGTATCGGAAGTTGTTATAATCTGTCGTATAAGCAGCGCTTAACTGACCTAGGCCTTGAATCGCTTGAATTACGACGTCTTCATGCGGACCTAACTCTCACTTTCTCCATTCTGCGAGGACTCGTCGATATTGAACCCAAGCTATTTTTTCAAAATACGTGGGAACGAGTATACTAGGGGTCATTCCATGAAACTCACTGTTGCAGTAACTAAAAAGGACTGCACTAAATATTTCTTTGCTAATCGTGTAGTATACCCGTGGAATTTCCTCCGAGCTGGTGGCATCGACCAATCTGTACACACTTAAACAGGGGCTGAAAAAGATCGGCCTCTCTTCGTTTTTAAAGTGTTTTTATGTGTTTTTGTGGCAACATCGTGTTTGTTTTATTGTGTTTATGATGGTGTGAATTGGGTCAGGTGTTAGTGACTTTGAGTTGAGAAGTGAGCATAGGGTCTACGAAAATTAGTTTAAAAAGTGCTGTGAACATACAGATGGCGGACTGGCAGAATATTTAGGTGTTGAAAGACAGGAAAGCTATGGTCATGTTTTAGAAAATGTATGGTCACGTCGTTTCTTGACCACGCTTTTGCAATTTAATAACAGGATCAACAGCATTCGCCTAGGTGCCACCGCAGCACAAGATTAGGCACAGAAAAAGAGATTGGACCATAGCAAAATGAAATGTTTTCAACGAATCACGTGGTAAAAGGTTTCTAATGTAAAACATTCTGCATAGAAGAGCACGCAGACAGGTGGTAATTGAATTAATTGGACATTTCCAGTTTAGGTTACTGGCCAGAAACTCTCCCAAGACATTTTACTGCATTAACCGTTTTAATTTGTTGGCAGTCAGTGTTGTTGTTAACTGGACATCTGTGAACGGTCGTTTTAATATCATTTGGCAGTACGCTTTTTTAAAGGAAGAAATGGACAAAATCGCTTTTGGTAACATGAAATTTTAGCAACTTTTCAGTAAACCAATCTACAATTGGTCTCAATTTTGGCAGTAATATTATTAGTGTTGTTGTAGACAGTCCGAAATGCTGTGTCATCATCAGCAAAAGGAATAATATTATTGGAATGAGCCATCAGGTTATAAATCTCATTAATATAGATAAAGAGTCCAGATTCCTATGGCACATTAGTAATGCAGATTACTACTGCACTATCACTAAATCGAGTTTGAATTTCAGTGACCCGAGTTCAATTTGATATATCAGTGAACCTACAGTTTGCAAGTCCCCGAATTCCATAAAATTCCATTTTTTTTCTAATCTAGCCTTGATTAACAGTGTCAAAGGCTTTCAAGTCCAGGCGCGTGCCAAAAACAAGTTTGCCAGAGTCTAATGCCTTGTAAACTTCCTTGTTACCTTGTGCAATTGAATTTAAAACAGTCTCTTCAGTACTGCGATTTTTTTTAGGAAACCGTGTGGTTGAAGTGGAGAAGATACTTTTTTTTTTCTCAAAAATTCAATAAGCCTATTTGTCCATTGTCTTTTCAAAAAGCTTAGAAAAACTGGACGGCAAAGCAATTGCCCCTGCAGTTAGGATTATTTCGACAGCCTTTCTTGAAAAAAGTATAACCACTGTCTGCTTTAAAACTTGAGGAAACTTGCCAGTTTTAAATGGAAGGTTGTTGACATGATCAATTGCTGGGACAATGATACGCTGCCTACGCTTAGGGACATCAACTGGTATTCCGTCATAACCAGGACTTTTGCCTTCCTGTAAAGAGGTAATAAGATAACTAATTTCACATTGAAAAAATGTCAGTCCTGGATTTAACGCACAATTTCAGAATAAAAACCGCTACGGTATTTTTAAATTTCACATTCTGTTTTCACTTTCTGTTATGGGTGTAACAAACATGGTTTCTCTGAAATGGTAGGCATATATTTATTATTGTCGTTTGGCGTAAGTTTGTTCGCCAATTTTTGCCCGAAGTTGGCAAAAGATTTGTTAAATTCATTAGCGTATGTCTTAGACTTATTAATTTTACTGAAGCCGGAAATAAACACGATTTCATCGGGAAATGCGGTGTGTTGTTTTTTTAGAACTCGTAATTTCATTTTAAGATTTGCCACTGTTTTTTGTAATCATTTCTATAAGTTTAGAGAATCTTGGTAGTACTGCTCTTTGATTTCACAAATTAACTTTTTTGAGAATGTTTCTGTATTTAGCAAACTCGTTGCGATAGACCGGGTTGTCAGGGTGGGTTTTCATGCTCTTGGACATTTTTTAGCTTTGGTCTTAATCGATTTTAAAACGGCAGCAGTCATCACATGATTAATCTTTCTATTTTTCGCAGAAACAGGTTTGTTGAAAGTAGCCTTGATATTACGTTGCACACTGACGAAAGAACTTGTGGCCGTGTTAATCAGTTTCATAAAGAATCACTGTCCAGTCTTCACTAGCCAGATAATTTACAAAAATCTATCATTTGGATAATTTTTCTACACGCCGTCGTATTGGTATTACTCGCGATTTCAGAAAGCATTACTTAAGAGCAACTGCGTAATGGTCAGCGACATAATCTAAGCAAGGTTTACAATAAGCTGTGAATAGTGACGGCGTAATTTTTACTATAATTACACTATAACGCTTAACTATACTAATTAATGTATTGCAATACGATCTCATCTACTTGGCGATGGCACACTAGCATGCTTCTAGATTAACCAGAACACTTACTTTACTTTACTTTTACTTTACTTTACTTTATTAACAAAAAGCGTTGCAGCGCCGTACAGGCTGCGCAACAGGAACGACAAAAATATACATACGTACAGTAAATAAATAGGCTCGTTTAAGATAAATATAACAATCTTGGGGGGCTGCAGAGCAAAGCAGCACCCCATCCACAATAACAAGAACAAGAGTAAATCGGATTTAAGATATATAACGTGCAATTTCACAATTTGTGCCCAAACATTGATGACACAATTTAATAAATGTTTTAAATTTGTCAATAGGAAACAATCAATATTTCTTGGCGCATTACCCAGATGTACTTCTTAAAAAAATTTTACCTACTATAATTGTTTGGACCCTGTGCTCACGATCTGCATTTTGTTTCCTACTTTTCTTTGTCTCCAGAAAAATGCTCCCTCTTAGCGTCGTGGGGCAGATAATCGACTTAGGATTCGTGCTCCATAAAAAATAAAACAAAATCCTTGCAATAAAAGGCACCCCGTCTCTTAGTGAGCCACCATTTACAACATCAATGTATTCTGAGAATTAAGTACTGAAACGATAAGCGTGTAACACTTCAGCATGTATACTGTTTGATGACAATCTAAACAATGGTTACAACAATAAGTTTGCACTTAGGTGACCCTTCATGGCCCCGTAATTCTAGCTGCAACCACCATCTACGAAAAGGCACTTCCCCGTACAACTCTTTACTTGCGGGCCAAAATTTTGATTTACGAATTTTCTCTAACAAGCTGTAGAGTAGACGTGTCTTTATATCCTATGAGAATTAACTTAGTCGTGTCCTTAGCTAGTAGTATCTAGCAAGCTAACCAATAACACGAATCAACGTTATTGAGGACCCTTTTTCTCCGTATAGTAAACGTTCCCACACTTAAAGGTTTTCTTGGTTACTGGACCCAACACCCCTGATTTCAACGATTTGCAAAGATTTCCAGCGCATGACGAATTTTCACCAGAAGGCTGAAATCCGATACAAGCTCATTCCGATATAACACAGTTGAGCCATTTTTTACATATTGACAACAATTAACCTCTAACTAGCATTAATTAGTGGCGACACACGGGTCCAGATGGCTCCGTATTGCAACATTACTCCAGACGCGTATAAATGTTGCAAATTGCATTCATTTTCCTATTTTTCCGTGGTTTTGCTACCTTCTCTCTAACCTATGTGAATATTTCAAAAGCTATTTCGCGCAGATTTCCTGCAGAATGATCTAATATAGCAAGAAGGTATGCCCTTTAACCAACTCATTCCGATGAAATATAATCATTCATTTGGTGTTGTCTTTAACAAGAGGGGTCACATTGTTGCTATAATTGTTGCAATTATAAGTTTTCTTCATTTACCGAATATCAAGGGCAGTGCACGCAATGATTGTTGCTTACTTTGAAACAATCAAGCTCATGCCCTGAAAGCGTGAATCTACGAAATAAATAAGCCATTCTATCGTTTTAGCTGCCAATTTTCGAGGTCTGCTGGTCTCGAAATTCACAGCCCAGCTTAGTTTGGTTTAAAACTACGCGTTTAGCTGAAACACGGATTCTTGCATTTTGCCCATCTACAAATCTACAATCTAAAATCTAAATCAACTGTTTAGAAGAAAGTTTGAAATGCGTAACACGTGCAACAAGAATTGTTAGGCACCGTAGCAAAGACGTAACACATGAAGAAAACGCAAAGAATGAAAAAAACGTTACTTTTAATTGTAACGATGAAAGAACCGTTACTTTAATTGCAAGGACGCTGTTGCTTGCTGGTGATTAAAGGTGCATTCTCCTGGTTGGGTTTCCTGTAAGGCTGTTTTGTAATAATGCTTCAGACGCGTGTCTGTGTTGCAAAGGCCTTTATTTTCCTACTAGCGGTGTTGCTCGCTTCGCTCGCTCATTCCGCGTCGGGTGGGGGGGCCCCCCCCCCCTTAATTTGCAGTTCGGTCGATAGATGTCATCGTATGTTTGCGCTGCTGGCCGTTTCGTTCCGGGTACAGCTACTATCTCAGCGGGCCTTGGCTGCTACTCTTATAATTTGCCGTTCCGTTGGTAGATGGCGGCGATGGCGACGTATGCAGCTGCCGCGCTGCCGATGACTGCGTTGCGGATCTTGTGTAATTACAAATAGATTTTTCCTCTCGTGAGAAACGGTTTTGCTATACTCACGCTAACCTATGTAAATGTTGCAAATGCTATTTCGCACAGGATGCTCGAATATAATGAGAAGGTATGACCGTTTAATTCCTGACGTGTATTAGTAGGATTACCTAGGTTTAAAATAGCTTTCACTACTTAAATCTGTCTTTTATTTTTATTAGTCATTGGGCACATCATAAACTCGTCAAACAACTCAGCGCTGAAGCCACGTCTCATCAAAAGAGTTCATAAACTTTCCGGTGAATTTTCCGATACTTCAGCGTGACGTCACCGATGAAACATCGTACTCATCGACTGCGGGAGCCGGTTTTTCTGCTGAATCCATCGACGCAAGATGGCGGAGCTCCAGTCATTCGCTAGGATTATTTACGTAAATGTAATTGACAAATAGTGTAGATTATCGTCACGCAGTATCTCCACTAAGCTTAAAGAAGGTAACAGATCACTCGATCACAAGTAAGTAAACGTTCATCTCGGTTGTTGACTTAATGCAAGCCTCCTTAGCATCGTCCATGGCAACTCAAGGGTAGTAGGTGAGCAAATCGTGGTGAGCAAAAACACTTCTTTCCTGACACTGACGTCGTCCATTTTACTCGTCGGTCATTTTAGCCAGTTCGTTTATAAACGTCTTCAGCGTGACGTCACCCATGGTAGAATCGACCGGTTTTTGCGTAATCGGTCGATGAGTTGTAGGTGGGTTTAAGAAAGTGTCCAATCGAGCGATCGAAGCACGCAAGGTCGAATACTTGATTGGAATTGTTTTTTTTTTGTTTGTTTTTTTCGGTTCGGTTCGGTGGTGTTGGTTTTTTGTTTGTGTTTGTTTCGCAGTGTTCTATTTCATTTGAAATTTCATGCCGCAGGGGCCTTGGTTTATGAAATTCAGGAGATTGAAAATGACAGCCCGTTAGTAAGGCTACCCACGTACTATTATTAAATTTGTCAACAGCATAGCCTACACTCACTACACAAAACAAAGCCTCTTGCCATAATATACAGGGTGTCGAAGAATGATACCCCCCCCCTCCCTCCTCAGAGTAAACTAAGCATGTTAGGAAAAAAAATAAAAGTTCCAACAGGAGGTGGCCTATTTTATTGTGGGTTTACACTCACAAGCGCAATATTCAGCGTTTCCTCCAATGGCGTCACAGATTGAAGTAAGCTGGGTAGAAAGACAAAAATGAGTCAAAAAGATCCGTGTGCAGTTGAACTCCATTTCTGAATGTGTATAAATATGTTGGATCCATCTTCAAGGGCAGTGTTGAAGAAAAGAATGCTTTCTGAACCTCTAGCAACTCAAATTAGTCGTCTAAGATAGAGGAGCATTTTGATGCTGTGCTTCGGAAAAGGGGAGTTCAACGCAGATGTGAAGTGCGCTGCAGTGCAGCATCTTCTAGGGGTGGCTGTCGTTTGGGTTTTTTAATCTTCTGTGCAGCCGTACCGGCTGAGAAGACTATTGCAACGACTTTGTCCGTCCGTCCGTCGCTTTTTACAACTTCGCAACGGTACCAGATAGAGACGACCACTATTTACAACGTTAGATTCAGTGTCAAAAGTTAGTTAAATAACATGGCAAATTAAAGCACGTTACCTCCTTATAGCTAACAGACTTCCTCGACATAACTAAATTAAATAATAACATTTCATCGTCGAATTGAAATCCTAAGGATTTGCGTTAACGCAGCCGTAAAAACAAAAACATTTTAACTTCGTTTAAGAGGCTTGTCTCATTGTTGCATGAATGAATAGGCTTACGGTCGAACCACATTCTCCATTAGGCCTATCTGCTACTTACGAAACTAAAACTGCCGTTAAAAAATGAGGCCTAAAAAATGAAAATTAAGCTTAAAATCACGTTACCGTGACAACGTCAAGATGTTAAAAGAGTCACTGCTGGCTTTCTCAAAAGCGTCTCTCCTGTTCCTTTCAACCACTGATCTATATAGGCCACGTTGCGCATTACGTTGTAACACTGTAACTGTGTGCCCGGATCGAGGCATACCGTGTTGCAAAATGATTACGCTTACTGTATACAATCCAAATCTGTCAGTTGCTACTTACGAAATGAAAGTTGTAAATTAGGCCTAAACTCTGACAATTACGCCTAAAATATAAAATAGGCTTAAAAGCTAACACATTTTTAACGGGCAATTCTGATGGTTCCTGATTTTAGATTATATGATAGAGATAGCTGTTGCAATGCGTGATAGAGAAGTGTGCCTCACTATTGGTAGCGGCAGAACCTTACAGACGACCGGATGCGACTAGGTAGTCGCTGTAGCCGCTTGTTTTTAATAGCTCCGCCCACGGGTACGCATGGACTTGTGGTTGGACTTAAATTGCGCGTCGGGACGAGCCCCACCCTGACACCAAGTCTCTTGATGCCCACATTGTTGGTTTTGGAGTCATTACCAAATAACCAGACAGCAGTAGCCAGCACGGATCTTTTGACGTACTTTTGCCTTCCTACCCTACTAGTCTTCAATCTGTTTGTGATGCCATTGGGGTCAACACTAAATGTTGAGAATGCGAGTGTCCACAATAAAATGGGCTACCTATCGGTACTTTCATTTACTATCGTGCATAGTTTACTCTGGGGACGGGGGGGGGGGGGCTATCATTGTTTGGCAATCCTTAGTATAGTGACACTCTTATTAGTGTGAAGAAGGCAGAAAATTACAAATGGTTTAAAGAAAATATTACTGCCAGTTTCAAACTTGTTGAAACAAAAGTGGTCGGTTCTTTTAACAATTATAATTCTGATCCCACGTATGGTTGCAGAGCTATCCAAATTGCGAAGAACGATGTTGGATTTGTTCGCAGAGCCCGCCCTGGGCAGCAATCGTAAGTGGAGAACTGGGCAGAAACCACTTAGCTAAATCGGTTGAGAACAATTTTATGAACGAAATTTTACAAGACGTCGGAAAAACAATTACGGAAGCATCTCTAATTCACACTCGCCCTTGATTTAACCTAGTCCTCCTTCGATTTAAATTTGAACAGACTTTTCCTACTGTTTTGTGCAATGTTTCATTTAGTTAGTCGCGCTGAGCATGGACTATTTTGTTTACTATCCGTATTTGTAATTTGTAACTGTGTCTCACACACACACATGTGATTGGATAGGGAAGGATTGACAATCGCGGACACCCCACCAAAAGTAAAAGGGAAAAAAACACGAAAGTGATGAGAGTAATAAAAAAATATAAATAAAATCAATAATGTATTAGAGGCAATCAAAAGTACTCCCTTAGCGATACTAGTCTACTCCAGAAAGCACCGGCATTTGGTGCGAAAACCATGTCCGACGGTATTAAAGTGTCTGCGGCTTATCTTGAGCTCTCCGCAGAACGAACCCAGATAATCGGTTGTACGTTTTCAGTAACAGAGTGCCTTGTTGATATCCATCAACAAGATGTTTACAAAAACAATGGTGGCCATCGATTAAAGTCACCCCATCCAGGAAGACGTAGCCGATCACAAATACTTGCAGGACTCAAGATACAACGCGCACGCAATAGTGTCAGGTTGGCAAGTTTCCGCCACCAATTGATTAAAACCGGTTTTTACCATGGTTTTTACTGTCCCGGCAAAAACTGGTTTTCGCCATGTTTTTGCCACTTTAGCCAAAAAATGGCAAATTCTACTTAAATGTGGCAAAAATCAACTTGAAGTCAAATTTTTAAAAAAGTGTGCACTACAATAGTCAAAAGTGGCAAATTATAAAAGCTCCCCTCGAAAACTTCACGTCGTTTACTTTGAAAATTATTATTCATTTCTTATTTACCTTTCATGCGCTTATTTTCACAGTAAAAGATATTCTACTCACAATATCTATGCAACTGACTGTCGAAAATTTCCATAGATATTGTGAGAAGAATATCTTTACTGTGAAAATAAGCTTGTGATGCAGCTTGCTAGTTTTTGCCATTTTTAGTCGGCAATAACATGAAAAAAAAACCCGGTAAAAACCATGTTTTTGCCACTGTCCCGGTAAATTGTAGTTTTTGCCGGCAAAAAGAGATTACCTGGAAGAAATTACGGAAGAGATTACGGAAAAGATTACCTGGCCTCCGTGATGTCCCATACGTGGATCGCCTAAGCCAACTTGGGCTTGAACTCCTCGAGCTGCGTAGGCTACACTTTGATCTTATCCTCGTCTATCAGATTTTACACCAGCACACTGACGTCCATTTACCATTTTTCGATCTTGCACCGAGTATTAACCGAACTCGTGGACATCAATGGAAATTGA
>JAHWFP010069103.1:0-19571 GCA_023313725.1 Lithobius niger | reverse complement strand
GGAAGGACGAGGCAAAGAGCGGATCTGGTTTCGGGATTATGAGGGCGGCGTGGGCGTCTTTTCCATACGTTGGTCGTCCATCAAAACAGGCACCCCTTTGGTGCCGACGACGTCAACCACGGATTTACGATCTTTCGGCTACCCACGATATAAACAGGAGTGACGATAGGGGGCGATAGAAAGCATGTGGACACAGCTGCCTGCTCTGCCCGCCTAGTAACGTGCCTCGCTTATAACCAATGACGCGAAAATTGCATAGAAGCTAAAGTTGCAATGAAAAGTTAGACAACCGAAACAAGCAGACGAAAAAAAAATTACACCCATGAGCCAAGAGGGGGAAAAGGGTCTTCCTTATTAAGTCGACGATTCACAAAGGAGAACACTAGTTAAGAAGCAGAAAGAAAGTCCAACTGTTTATGTGACGAGTGGACTATTCACTTCAAATTTAACACATCGATTTGGTGATCTATTTTACACATTTAGGGACCGGTCATTATTCACGTCTTCGAAGGAATTGAAAAAATGACCTCCAAATTTTCGATGATCTCCACTCAGAAATTCCTGGAAAGAAAACAAGCAAGGTACAAGGTCTAATCCCACCGCGAAAAGTAAGCTGGCTTACTTTTCGCGGTGGGATTAGACCCTGTACCATGCTTGTTTTCTTTCCAGAGATTTCTGAGAGGAAATCATCGAAAATTGTCCCTTTTCTGGTTAAGTGGAGATGACTTCCTCTGGACTAATTAAAATACAGCATTCTGCGTCGACAGGTTCCCGATTGTATAGAAAATGAGCCATGACTTAAAGTAAGTTCTTAAAAACACTCAGAGAAGTGTTCTTTAAACCACCTTTAGACCAATATTCATGACGGTACAATAACGTTTGATGTCTGAGGGATGCACACTGACAGTGTTAAGGCAGTTTCAGATAGCATGTCCAGAATTCCTTCACAACACCAACACGTGCAACATAAAAAACACACTACGGCTGAAAAAAAACTTTTTTTAAAGAAATATTAACCGGATGACACTAGATATAACGTAAAATTTTTAGAAAAACTTACATGGTGGGATAGGAAGGGGTGGGGTTGTGGAAAGCTACGGCGTGTTGAGAAAGTTTAACTGCTGGAAGACGACTTTTTCCCCCAGTTTGGTTTAGAGGACGTCTGGACTCAAATAAGAGAAAAACTTTGACAAAAGTCAGCAGGCATTTGTTTTAATATATCCATTTTTTTTTCAACAGTGACTTCGTCCTTTTTAATGGAAAACAAACAGTACAGCTTAGTATAAAAAATTTGCAAGTAAATGTTTTGCTACGAGTGCCCGGTCGTTGGTTTTTATTTTTTTTTTCATTTTCAGGCTTCACCTTCAAAGCTCATCTTTTTGGGATTATTTGTGGTTTTCCACAAATACATTGAATACACTAAAGCGACTTGAAATCAACGCGATTCGAAATGTATCGGAACAAACGACACTGGAACATAGAAATCAGCCGACTTCTTCAAAAAATTAAATTGCGACCTAGGGACGTAGGGTGCTGTTGCTCCTTGCATTTTATTTTAAGTGTTGTGAAAAAAAAACATAAAATGTTGAAGAGAAAGGTCGAAGATTACACTCGTGCATGCCTGAGAATTGAGAACCAAAGATTTTTATTTTTTCATGGCTTTAACAATACGTTAATAATTTTTATTATAAAGAGTAGCAAATTCAGTTTAGTGTCCTGCTTCGAGACTCGGATTGGCCATAGTGCCACAGTCACCCTGTTTGGCGCCCCTTAGGAACCGTACGCCCCCCCCCCCCCCCCATGAAAGATTGACGCCCTATTTCGGATTGCTTTACTTCATGTAACCATTCCTTTTAGGCTCGAATCCCCGTCTGTCTGTCTCCCCCTCCCTTTACTTGCTTCTTCCTCCCCTAGATTCAGACCCTCCCCCACCCCCCCACAAACCAACACAGCAAAAAGTTCGTTAAATCTACGAAATATTACATATGTAAAAAATAATTCAGTCCGAAGCCAGAAACCACAATAGAATATTAATAAAAAGCAAACGTTTTTGGTGTTATTTATCCCCCGAAGCCTACTTGGGGAGCTTACTGTGCCCCATCAGATCCCCTAGTTGAGACTGAGGTACCAAAACAGGGTCTTCCAATTTCGCAGAATCCATTTCCGCCGAAAAAAATGTCATATTTACAGAATCAAATTTTTCGGAATGCGTTCTGCTAGCCTGGTGTCTGTCAAATTGGAATTCCAAACTCGTAGAAATTCTGCTGAGCTACATTGGCCGTGACCCAGCGGAAAAATTTGACTTCCTGGTTTGAAGAAAAAATTGAAAAAAAAATTTTTCCCCCCAAGAATTATCTATTCTACACGTATTTTTGGCTAGAATGCCAAAAAAAAAAAAAAAAAAAAAAAGCAATATGACATTATTTACAGCTGTACAGAAAGTTTCTGTTAGATGAATGAGATTTAATAACCATGTCTCTTAATGTCTGCAAGTGTGGAATTCCAAGTTGGCAGACTCCAGGCTCGCACAACGTAATCCTCGAAATTTTATTCTGTAAAAATGGACATTTTCTTTCTGCCAAAATGGATTCTGCGAAATTGGACTATACCAATAACACTTTAGTTTCTGGTAAAACACGTAGCGTGCCTGTCACTTCTTCAAATGGCACAGACGCCGTGTCCGGGCCAGTCCGACTTTGGCCGCCTGTGTGCGATGGGTGGAGGGAGGTATACGTTATCGCAACCCCAACAACGAATGGAAAAGGGCTCAAACAGAGCGAAGACATAAAGGTTATGGGTGACGCAATTCTTTCACCTAGCCCAACGGCCAGTTACTCCACTAGTGGACCCGGCGAGAAAGGGTTGAGTCTGTCACTCCAATAATCCAACGGCGTCGGAGATAAAGGGTGGGGAGGGATGCAACTCGCTTAAGACCCGTCAATAGCATTACGCCAGCCACCGATCGTGCATAGACAGTCCCCTTCTATGACCCAAACCTGTCTTCAGACTGTCCACTGTCCACGACTCTTCCAAACCCTTACAGATGACCAAGTGCAAGTGACCCCAAGAGGCCTTTTCCCATGACCAAACCAAAATGGCGTCGGCTTCTCCTTACCTTTGAATCCTTCCTCTGGAGCAGCAACTGAAAAGAATAAAAAGGAGAAGTATTAGACGTGGCACTCAGAGCATATTATAACCATGCCTGAATCCCATTCATATGCTAATAGGAAAGGGGGAGGGGAGGGGTGGTGGGGAGGGACCGAAGGGGTTACAGAGGTACACGGGTTAGCCCAGGCGTCTAGATACCTTGTCCACTATACACCTTTGCCCCGGCTAGCCGTGGGATACTCCGATGCTAAGGGGGTTTTGCAAAGGGGGGTAAGAAAAGGGGGCCCCCAAACGCCACCTCAAGAACAGGATCGGCGCCTGTTGTTATTATTTATGTACACACCTAAAGAAGCCCGTTTAAGCCGAATACAAAAGAAAGCAGTACAAAGTTGTTTTACGGCGAGCTACCGGTGTGAGGCAAGAACACAGAAACGTGTGTGTTGCATAGATGGAGATTATTAAACGGTTGAATTCAGGACTTAACGATCGGATTTACAACATAAGCTCGCAGATTACGGCGTGTTCTCGCTGCAAGCTTGTAAAACAATAAAGTTTGCACAACGTGAGACGGTTAATATACATAAAAGACCACTTCAGATGGACTTTCAGAGGATTTTAAGGAATTATTATTTTTTTCTTGCATGAATGCGACTAGGTTACACAACTAAATTGAATTGAGCTCGTCGTTGAAAAGCTAGCTCACTGAGACTCGCAAAATTAAAAATCTGTATTAACAGAACAACTGTACTGACATAACGGTAATTCGTGATTAAATTTATAAAAATGTAAAAGTTGCACCCACGAAATTAAGCATTTATTTTGGCACCACTTTGTAACAATCTATGATGGGGCAGAAGTCGAGGGAAAGTGAAGTGAAAGTGAAGTGTTCTAAAAAGGAGGACACTTACGTCCAAAGAATATACCGTGTTCTTAACCCAAATACACTGCATGCACCAATTAATTTATAAAGACAAAGTTCTGCAGACATCGGATTGGGAGAACGAGCAAACCCTGAGAATTGGGTCTGTATTTCACTCACACTCGTTTCATGCCTTCCGGAACACCAACCGTGAAAACAAGAGTAGCCAAAAGAACTTTAGACGCACTTAAAAGTTTGTCAAGGGGTTTAGTTCGGACAAGTAGATACCAGAAACAGACTAACAATGAGCGAGTACCATACAGAAAAAAATAAAAGAATAAGCGACAAAGCATTGACAGAGGAGAGGGTTCAACTGAAAAAGCAAGTATAATAAACAATAAATGATAAGGTAAAGTGTAAAATAAGCAAGGTCAGCATTAAAAACTAGCCTTTTGTTTGATATAGAACAAACAAGTGCCACTTCTGGGTCTCGAACCTGGCACCTACTGATTACTAGCCATGCGTTCGGTCAACTCTACAAGCTCCAGCAGAGCTTCAAATCTTTCTCACTTATACACTTGCTTCTTCAGCACCCAAGAGTAGTAAACGGGATACCCTGAGTTCGAGTCCCAGTGAAGGCACTTGTCTTCTTTCTGTCTCTTGACTAAACAGGACGGAAAGCCGACGGCCCAACAAGAGTTAAATAAATACAGATACAATCCAATTTACGTTGCCTTTTGGACTTAAACGTCTGGCTGCCTGCAGAGCGAGGAATCGAACCTGCGATCTTCGAAACCAGGCCGAAGTCCTACCGCTGAGCCATACTGACACGGCCAACAGTATGGCAGTGAATCCCACAAGATCCGCCTAAAATGCCTACTGTTTTCTTCGTTATACCTTGTGAAGGGTCGAGTTCGCCAGTACCAACAATGTAATGTTTGTGGCCTGTCCACCACTACATCGCTGAAGAAGTAAGTAGTCGTTTGTGCGTACTGAACAAATTTAATGGAAGATCCAAGCAAAAACTTCACGACTTTTCGTACCAAGAAATGCAACACGAATTCACCAGACAGCAAGATGTATAGCACAGCGTGCTCGCACGAGTACCTCTCGGAATTCGCCATACTAGCTGTTCAAAGCCCTGGCAACGACCTATATTCACCATGAGAACCGGAGACAACGGCTTTTACCTTCAGATCATGGACATAGAATACCAGAATATTGCAAACCGTCCTCCACTATTCCAAATTGTCCTCCCGCTCTCTAGTTGGGCAAAAGGATTGAAGCCCCAAAAAGGCCGTTAAAAGGCAAGCTAATCAAATCACATTCCAATGAACGGTTGTTGCTTCATTCAAGAAATCGTTTGTTACGTAAGTCACATGAGGAAAAGGTCGTTCGCGCTCCAGACGATAGGGTACGGAGGAACTAGGGAATAAGGTATGAAACAAATGTTGCTTCCCTCGCGTTAAAAGCGTTCGTTTGGGAAATACCTAACCGAAAGCAAAAATGCGGTTTGCAGACGAACTTAAATTGAATAAAAATGGTAGCACTAAAGCTTATTGCGAACGAATATAGACCAATAGGGCGCTCGTATTATTTCTAGTGCGAAACCCAATACCGGTTAACAACGTCATTTTCCCTCCATGTGTTTGTTTGTGTCTGAGCTGTTGAAAAGTCTAAGCCTCCAGCTGCCCTCTGTCTCTTACAGAAATAATGTGGTTTCTGTTGTGCCTACTGCTCGAACTGAATACGGGAAGCGATACTTCGTAACTTCTGTAAAGGAAACAACTCTAATCCGTTCACCACTTTTAGCAGTTGGAAACTGTCTGTACAAAACAGTTTCATCTCTCAACAATTTCCCCGATTTCTATCAACTTTTGTTTTTATGTGTCAATTGTGCTTTGATTTTGTAAAGGGACAGCGATTGCTAGTAAAATCAACTTTGAAAATAAAGAAATAAATTTAGGTCACCACTGAGAAAAAACTGAACAGCTGCTAAGTTATTGGCTGAAGTCTGTAGCTACGAGGCCGCCCCAGTAGCACAGTTTGCAGAGCCCCATTAGTAAGCAGGATGTTCGACTCCCAGTCGCTGATACCAGCTTTCACTTGCAATTTTGTAATTTTACTTTGTATAAAATTAAAATAATTAATGAAGTAAGAATTATTTCGTCATTTGTTTTTGCGTGTAGTTAACCCCTTATCAATCTAGAAAATGCCGGGATTTTTGCGACTAAAAAGCTGAAAAGCTAAAAATCGCATGATATTACTGCAGAATATCTTTTAATCCCACAGCAATATTGTTTTCCTCGAATATTTCCAACGCGTATTTTATAAAATCCAACATAACATTCATGGTAAGATTTTTGCTGCCGTGCTGCGTATACCTAATAAAATAGGACAACTAGAGACATGTTCGAGGTCCGGTGGCGAACAACGAAAACACTTTCTCCAATAACCTTATTTACGCAAGAATTTACAATGAATGTACAATGAGTCCCACGGACATCATTGACGTACTGCATTGTCGATGTCTTATTGACGATGTCGCATTGACGATGTCTTATTGGCTGTGTTAATAATTGCAGAATAGGCACTGAACATTTCTGTTCTTTAGAATTGTGTCCCCCTCCTCTTTTTTTTTTAAGTGTACTCCGTGCGTAACGGAAAAGAAAGCAACATTCCCGACTTCACTCTCCACCATTAGAACAAAGAAAAAAAATGAGCGGTTGAGCGGTTTCATTTAACCAGCAGCGAACGGACGCTTCGCAGCTCTCGCAACGCGGGCGTGGGTAGAGAACAGAAAGACAGCTTAACAAGTGAGAACAATGTCCAAAAGCTTGGAAGTAACGTGGTAGTGTAAAAATTGTAAGACAGTGTAGTGCATTGTCGACGTAACACAATACAATGAAAGCTAAAATCATTAAGCCGGCAAATCCCGGACAGGCCACCAAAATATGTTCGACAATTACCGACAGACAAGAGATAAGGCCGATAAAAATTAATTAAGTGGTTCTCTGGAGTGGTGCTGAAAAAAAATCAGGAGAGCGACGGTGATTTTATTTTACGTTTTATTCGTCATTTTTCAGATGCGGGCGATGGCTTTTTTTTTTTAATCAAACAAAACGAAATCAGTAGCTTATATTTTGTTGTGGAGTACAATATTTATGTTTTAACGCCAGGATCCGCGTGCAACAGTTGCATATTTGATAAAAGTCATTCTTTAAATCGTAAGTTTTTAGTTGTGTCATGCCACTGAACGACCCTTAGATTCGTTTCGAGGCGATCACGTGAATGGAGCAGAGAGCTGATGTGGTCATCGGCTCCAGGAAATGTTTGATGAAAGTGCTGATGCGTCATCGGACTATTTTTTTTTTTAGACAATGTCATAAAAAAAGTTTCATGCGTTAAGAAAAAACCATACGGGCGCTCCCAAGAACCACTTAATTAATTTTTAGCGGCCTAAGAGCAAAGTTTTCGTTCAATTCCGTGTTGTCACTACCACACAGCTAGGGAACTATGCAGTGGGCATTACATATTAGGCAACGGCAGCAACTGTTAGCTTCTGCCAGCCCTGAAAGCGTTACAATGTATTCAATCAGCTAAACTAAATTTGTAGAATTTGTAAAAAACAACAACAAATGAGTAGGAAACTTGAGTAGGTTTAGCGAGTTCAAGAGGTCCAACTTGTTAGGATGGTTGTAACACCAACTGACGACTACGTCCACACCCGTTTTGTTTATACGGTTTCGAACAATAGACTCCCGCCAAGGAATTACGCAATGGTAACGGGTCATGTGCAGGACGCGATTCCAACTGGTTGAGTAGTAGGGCACAATCCCTGCATAGCAAATGGCGATCGGCATCTAGCTCGGTATTGGCGAGTGCATCATGCTGCACGTCATAGCAATGGGGCCCCAGAAGCCAACGTGGCGTTGGTTGTATTTCAGATAACAGCCTGATATAATATACATCTCGAAAATTTTACGGCGCTTGATTGACTGCACTCGGCTATTTTAAGTCATAGTGCAAACATAAAGGCTGACAGATTCTTAGCTATTTTTAGTGTATTATTTCCGTTGTTGTGCTTCCTATATTACTACATAGTTAAGATAATTTACTTACCTGTATTGTCAACATACACTTTGTTGAGATGACGTGACCACGATTCAAACCAACGAAATCATTCCCAAAACGAAATCATTCCCAAAACGAAATCCGGATCAATACCCAGCCGTCCCTGACGTCTCAAGTCATCTCTTCTAGGCCGTGGAGAGACGTATGTCGTTAAAGTTATATAGATACGGTACGGGACAACGAATTTTGAACTCATTATCACGCAACCACTTATGCAGTTCTTTCTCCTGGTTCAAATAACGCCAGGTATATAAGCAATAATGCAAAGAACCTAACAATAGAAAGAAGGTTCACCAAGGGGAAAGAACTACGTCGTATTAGTGCGACGCTGATGGCTAAAGTCTTTTTTTGTTTGTTTCTGTTACTTTAGAGCATTTAAGTTTTTTTTTTTTTAAGGATTACATCCGTGTGTTATACGCTTAAGGATTTTTTTTTTGTAGATATTAAAAGTCCATATCTCCCAGCGCCATTTTTCTCCATCCTCCACGTCAACTACGGCCCTCAAGGTCCATTTCTTTACCGTTAGTCAATCCCTTGGTAAAAATCCGTTTAAATTCTGGCGTCTAGGAGATTTTCTGTTGAATAATTGTTAACTATATGATCCTTTGCGCACTTACAATGACCTTGAAGTTTCATCTGTGTGTGCACATGTACTAACTTTAATCATTTGCTAATAATTAATATAAGATCAAAAATCTAAAAGACTAATACCGTAAATATTAAAATTAATTATGCCAATAGATAGCCGAAGAAAAATTATAATATACTAGCCTAAAAAATTATACACCGTGATTTTAAAATACGAAAATCATTCCGATTTGTGACGACACAAATCTTCAAGTTGATGCTTTTCCGTGTACTACTGCCAAAGCCAACCGAGACAGCAGCTATGTTCCTCGCTGCGAGGAACGCAGCTACCACCCCAGCCGACTTTTGCGCTGGTAAGTGCGCGATGGCAATCAGCGCGTGGCTGTTATAAGGCAGGCGGAATGTTATAAGGAAGGCCGGGTGTCCCTTTAATATCTGTTATTTTTGTTTTCTTGGGAGACATTTCAGGTTAATCAAACTACTAGAATTTTGATAAGAGATAATCGTGATAGGAGATGAACACTCTTTCAAAGAAATCAGTCATTATAAAATAGCCTTCAAGAGCCCTGGTCCGTGTTAATGCCTTCGTTTTAACCATTAAAAGTTGAAAATTGGTTCACTGATGAGACATCAAGATGAAAGAAAAATTTCCCGAAGAAGAAGAACAACAACAAGAAAATTAAAACAGCGTTCCAAATGTCCTTGTTAATACCTAAATTTTAAGCAATAAAACTTAAATAAGTCTTCAATGGGACCTGGTCCTTGTTAACACCTACATTTTACACTGTAAAAATTGAAAATCGGTTCATTGGTTTGACCTCCAGATGAAGGCAAAGAGTCCCAGCAACAACAACAAAAGCAACAATAATAAGAAACGGACAAACGGTTTAATTGTTGGAATTAAATTTTTTAACACTGAACAAGTCATGAAACAACCAAAAATACCGAATTTCGAAAGTCTATGTCAATTCTGGCGGAGTCTATAGGGTTTCAGAGTTTGACGTTACATGGAAGTTCATGCAGAGCCAATACGTAGCGATTCTTCCTACCACTGATCTGCAAGAGCCGTTGCTTCTAATGTGTTAAGTTTTTCCATATTTTAACCACACGAAGAACATTTTTCACGAGTTTATCAGTATCGACGCAAGTAATTCGCTAGCCATCAGCATTGCCAAGAAACAAAAGACAAAGCAAACTCCAGTTTGGCCAAGTAGCCACATCGTCGTGTCCGACCTTGTTCTTGGGTTCCGACCTCCCCTCCCCCGCAACCTGACCATTATCAAGACTAAAGTGGCCAATTACTGGCGTCCACGGAGCTGAACAGGTAGCAACTAGCAGAGCATGAAACAGGTTGGCAGGGCGCCAGAGACCCCTAACCAAGTATAGAGGCAAATTTGCCAACCAGACACCCTCCCTTTCATCCTCTTGTCTTACAGCTTTAACTGAATGTCTAAGAGATAATAAACGCCTTCTCACCGCTTTAAATTTTGCTCATTCACCTAGCACCCATGTAGCTAAATTTAAGGTACCGTTTTTCGAATGCCTTTATTTAAAATCAGCTATTTAGAACGTTTTCTTTTGCTTTGCATAACAACAAATCAAACTCAAAACAAAACGGCGCAGACGGAAATATTAGCTCCAGGGTTCGTATATAACAGAAGAAACCATTTTCAAGGCTTTTTCAAGGCTATCTAACAACTCATTCAAGGCACCCAGTAGACTACCAAAATTACTTTTTAAATTCTAGTATTTTGCCAGATGTCATTGTTGGCATCAATGTATTCTTAGTTTGCAGTAGGAAGCTATACAATGATGGATGTAGGACTCTGGGAATTTGCAATTGGTACTGTACGAATGTTGCGAGTATCAGTGGACAGGTGGTTTATGTTGTAAGCCATATGTAGTTTGTGGTTTGTATTTTTAGCACCGGGCGCATGACTTTCGGTCCCACGGCTCGGAAATAAACCAAATTGAATTGAAGCTAAACAATGAAACATTACGTCATCCCTCTCGCTACTGTAACATTACTTGCTTAGCTGCCCCTTTTGGCAAAGACTGCTTGCACTGCACTGCACCTATGTCTTCCGGTCGCCAGTCCAATTCGAGGGGACTATCGTTCACAGAAGATATGAATTCGGCTAACAAACGATTTCTATTCATTTATTTAATTTTATACCTAAATAAACATTACTGTTACGGCATTAAATTCATTCAAGACAAAGTACACACAAAATTCAAGGGCGTATCACTGCTCCGACAAACAAAATTTCAAGCCTTGCATTTCCGGTTTTCAAATTTGAATATTTCCAAGGAATTCAAAGCCTTTGATCCCTGTAGCTCACACGGTGTGACCGCAAATAAATAAACCTATTCCCCCCCCCCCTACCCTCCCCCTCAAACGGTAACGAATCTCTGTCCTAAGAAAAAGTTCTTTTTATAACAATAAAGCCCGTAAAAAGGTATAAAGACTGCAAATATTATCTCACTTTTTAGTGAAGGTCAGTCGAGCTGGACTATTTGTAAAGTCTTTTATGAAAAATCGTACTACTGTGGACAGAACCTCACCACCCAATTTCAAATTTACGTTCTAAAAAAAATACAGAAAAAACAGTACTTTACATTCTTTTAAAAGAAAGGGGAGGGGGGGCGAAGAGGAGGAAATTTCAGAAGGGAAGTTAATTTTTAACCTGTTGCAGAAAGGGGGAAAGGATATACCTGGGAAAAAAATACTTTGACTGAATGGTCAGCCAGGGTGTTTACAATTTCTTTCAGATGATTTTATTTTATTGGCACTGTCTCAGGAACAACTCCTAACGAAACCGAAATTGTAAGAATCTATACGGTAGACTTAAGGCACAAGTCATTATTATCTCCGGGGGGGAGAGAAAGAGGAGGAGGTGGTGCGTGGAGACATTGGGGTTAATGGATTTTTTTTAATTCTGCTCGAAGAGGTCATACATTTTTCAGACCTGTTAAGGGTGGGAGGGGGCACAAAACTGAAAGTAAAAGCCATTCAAAATAAAACTTTCAGTTTATCAACATTTATAAAAACGCCGTAGCTTCTTCCCCCCCCCCCCCCCCCCCGGAGACAATACTACTTAGTGCTTAGCACTTTCTAAAAACGTTTTGACCATTCACGTTGTACGTGTGCCAATATGCAACCCATACATCTACAGTTATTCTACCGTTAGAATCTCGATATAGGTTATTAATGATATATTTAAATTCGCGCAGAGAAAGTTTAGTTTTTGAGAGGGGGGAGAGATCAGAATATTTGTTGATCTTGGGTGGATGGTACGGTCGTACGGGGGGGAGGGGGGGGGTGTCACCGAAAACTGGGGGTCTTTTTTTTTTATTTCCCCCCCCCCCCCCCCGACATAAATAATAACCGGTCCCTAACGAAAAGTAAAAGTAAAGGTCCTCAGAAGACTAGAAGGCGGTAAAATGGCAGCACCGATAAACCCCATTAAACTGAAAGCCTTATACTTCGATTTGAAATGACGTCAGAGCGCCCACAGACCTGCTCGATCCGTTCAATTCATGGTCAACTGGAAGCAAGAGCGTGTCGAATGAGCCGGATCCTTCTTTATGTCCAATCACCTCCCGTCCAACATCGCACGTGGAAGGCACAATATTAGCTTACACGAGATGCTACGACCCAATGAACTAAAAGCACACAAAAACGCCACATGCTGCAAACCACAAAGAACGTGACTGCGCCATTCAACGTGTGACTCAACCAGGCTATTCTCTGCAGGAGACGTTCTAGTGGCTGAAACTCCTACAATCCGAACTACCAGGTGGACATAAAGGAGGACCCGTATGTCTCAACGGAGTGTCCCGTGATAATATTGCTACATACGTTTCATCTTGTTGGGACTAACCGGTGGAGTTACATATGAAGAGCTCAGGGAACAAACGATCAATGTCAATTTTTCGTGTTTTGAGTTATTCAATGTTTAATGTTTAAACTATCCGGGAGTTCATACTATGGTAATAACAATGTTTTGGCATGATCTATGTTTTCTTCGGTTGAGCGGTACAGACATTGATTGTTTTTCGTTTGAAATGTATGGACTTTGATCGCTTTTCGGTTGATCGCTATGGACAATGATCCTACTTTCCATTACAGTATATTTTCGTATGAGATTTTGGGGGACTTGTTTCTGGACACTGATCGTTTTAGATATGCGTAGCATGAGGTTATAGTCGCACGATGGCAGTCCCACCTCATTTTTTGTGGAAATGGACATTGATCGTTCTTCCCTTGAGGTCTTCAGATGTGATTGAATTGGTCGATGGACGTGGGTGAATAATACGGCGGTTAGGGCAGATTCATTGCTAGAGATGTTTAAGCGCTCACCTGTCACTAACAAGTCCGTACCTAAAAACCTAATGAAATGCGTGTGAATAATAGTGAAGTAATTGAAGACATGAGGTAACTTAAATCGAAAGTGGACAGTTGGGGGGCAAAGAAGTCTAGGTAAAATAACTCAAAATAATTCGGAGTGTTGGATGGAATGGAATTGTAAACAGGATTATTTGACTACAATACTAAACCTAATACAATAGTTTGGCAAGGCTACGACATACATGCAAATTCTACCAAAGTGTCCGGTATCCAGAATGTAAAATTGTCTGGTCAGAATTTAAAATTGTCTGATGAAAAGCGTGTTTTTAGGTGAGAGTATACAACAAATTACGTGATTTGTCGGATTTTGTCTGATGACGGGGATTTTTTTCGGGTATCCTAGATACCAGGATACGGTATTTGCATGCATGGCACGCAAGGGATTATTTGTTCTTGAACAGAAAGAAATTGGAACAGTTACATTGTTATGTGATCGACCTGGAGTCTCCTGGAGGAGGCGGGTAGACGGAGGAATCCTGCCAGCAAGGCCAACTGATGTACGACAGCTAAGAGCTGTAATAACGTGGTCGTTCAGGATTGACGTGAACGGGGCGGTAATGCTAATAAAGCTGCAGCAATCACTACACAATCTCGTTCTGGGTCACGACCCCATGCGGCCAGACGTGGAACGACTCGTTGTAATAATTTTCAGGGATAATCCACTTTTAAAAATACGTCGTATAGGTAATAATCTGATAGAAAATCTACTTTGAGTAACACTACTGCTGAGAATGGTCACATATTTCCTATAACGCAATACTCTTGAGAAAACGACTGCCTAAACAAAGTTCACATCTTCCGATAATTAATGCAAATCTAAGAAAACTCACTTTGAGCAACAATACGTGACAACTTATTTCCCAGAAAACAACATTCTGAGAAACCGATTGCTGAAAACAAACTTCACATTTCCGAAATTTGATGCAAACCTAACAAAATCCACTTTGAGTAACACTACATATTTTCCAGAAAACAGAATACGGATAAAGCGATTGCTGAAAACAAAGTTCACATTTTCGAAACTTAATGCAAACCTACCACAATGGTTGGCGCTAATAACCTTGCTGTCGACGCGTCATTAAGCCTATCTCCCCCACCCCCACAAAATCCACTTTGCGCTGGGAATATGTGACTGGGAATGGTCACATATTTCACAGAATGCAACACTCTGAGAAAACGACTGCCTAAAATCACGTTCACATGTTTTGAAACTTTGCAAACCTAAGAAAACCCACTTTGAGTAACACTACTGGGATAGTCACATATTTCCCAGAAAACTACATTTTGAGAAAACAACTGCCGAAAACAAAGTTCACATCTTCCGAAAATTAATGCAAACCTAACAAAACCCACTTTGAGTACCACTACTGAGAATTACAAATTGCTACTGTAATTCAAATGTCTACATTAGCTACAGTCGAAATAAACGCAATTTTTAATGGTTGTCAACGGCCTTAATTATTTCGAATCATTTCTTACGAACGACCCTCAGTCTATGATATCCAAACTAGGCAATTTCCTTCCGCGTTTGTCCGTAATTTAAAGCGTTCATTTGCCATGTACGTCATTTCCTTCGTCGTTTGACGGCTCAACACGCCAGAGGTGAGTTAATTGGTTTCCCTAATGGTTCGGTCCCGGAAATTGAAATGAGGTCAAGTTCGCTATCAGCTGAAATGGGTCACTTGCACGTGTCAATCGGGACACTTTGAGGTTTTGCAACGCCGTGTTTATCGACGCTAATAAGAAAACATTGCGTGCCCTATTGGCCTGTCATACAAGCGGGAGCGGTTTTTTTTTGCATACGTATGGATCCATTTCTTCTCTCTTTCACGACGGTGGCAATATTTCCAAGCCAAAGAAAGGCCAATGATCAAAGGGACAATGAATTACCCCAGATCTAAAAAGTCCTTGTCACTGCAATCATATCGTGTCACCTGCTAAAAGCGAGGCTGCCGCGATACATCGCTGTTTTGACTCAATGATTCAACTACACCCTTATTTGGGCTTTTAAGGTGTTTGTTCAACCTATTTTCGAATAAGCAAGCCCTGGCTGGTCCCCACACTTAAAATACATTATTCATGTGGAATCTGTCCAGCGTAGATATACTGGAGCCGACTTAAGCCTAACGTATTGTATATTATTTATCCCTATGAGGTGGATGCCTCGATTTTCTTCACTGTCCGAAATTGTATAGGGCTACTGGGGACGATCCTCTAAAACTTACCGCCAATCCTACTAAAAGAGCCTGCCGAAAACTTTTTTTCCCTAACAGAGTCGTAAATATCTGGCACTCCTTACCATCGTAGTGGTTTCATCTAAGTCTCTGGTCATTTTTAACCAAACCTTAATAATGTAGATTTGAAGTGTTTTTATCTGCCTAAACTACCATCAACTGGTCTGCTCCATTTTAATGTATATATTTTTTAATATATTTAAATCTTTATACTAAACATGTTTGTGTAGGTGGAAATTAAAATGCCCCTTCCAAACCCTTTTGCTTTTTGTCTATTTTGAGCAAATAAATTACTATTACTATTATCCGTGAAATGAATAGTCGCTGCTTCCAAGTTTGTATTTTATTTGTATTAAATCTTGTAACGTACGTAGTTTACAAAGTGAATTGCTTACTAAACCCTGTGTACCCCTTTCGTTCGTCGATAAAGGGGTACCTCTAAATCGAGGAACAATCAACTGCACCACAACCATACAACTACATAATTTTAAATTTTATAAAAAAATTAGGAAACAACGGTACCATTTTCCCCACAGCTACTAGATTCAGTTGTACGAACTAAGGCGTACTTGCCCCAAACATAATGTAACAAGATCTGATAAACCTCACGTTATTTAAACTGCCCATCGTATGCTTTGATGAGGTAAAATGTGGTATATTATAGTTAACTTTCTAATCTGTGGTACAAAGGCATACACATACTATTATTCATATACACTGTATTAAACTGTCTTCAATTGTCACTTTAGTAATAAAAAAAAAGGTTCTAATATTTTCACATAAACATGGAAATTGCCTTGTTTGTCCTAAAAAAGAAAGAGTTGGAATACAATTGCCACCAGACTCGTGATCGTCATTATTTCTCCTTTCTCACCCAAATTGCCTCTTTCCATCAAAATCTTTCTTAAAGGTGCCTCCCCTGCCCTTATAACATACATCGGCTTTCCTGAGCGACACAATTTTGATGAGTTCAGCCAAATCTATACATGTAAACGTTATTAGTATATCGTGCGACGATGACCAACATAGTAAGAGAGCCAGGTCTTTGCAAGTTGTTTACTACATTATCGTTGAAGACCGCGTATGAATTATTCTTTATACCATAAATCGCCTATTAACATTACTGGTAAAGCTACGCCCCCCCCCCCCTCCAAAAAAAATGCTTTAATGTCAGAAAACGTGTACGGTTATTTTACGATTTCTGACCTTGAAGCATTTTTGATCATAATTTTCTGCTACGAATTGACTAAAGGCTTCATACGTACAGCAAACTAAATGCCTGAACAAATGAGAATAAAGACATTGCGTTAATGCTGGACCGAACCCAGATCACGTACGTGAATGATCGGATAAACGTCGAATTTTCCCCAATGGTGTTAGGCCTAAACTCTCTTCTTGGACAGAAGATAGATTTGAATTACACCTCACCCCTCCCCCTCCTTTTACCGTATTAATTTTAATAACCCATGGGCGTTTAGTAGGCGATTTACGGTACTGTAAACGTTAAGAAAGCTAGTTTTTCTGGTACCCAAAATAGTGAGGGTTAGGGTCCATTTTACTCGTCTACTACATTATCATTGAAGACCACGTAATAATTATATTGATGAAACGCGCAGCACACCTAACTGATTAAGGCACAAAGACTTAGAAAAAAAAAAGACCTTTTTCTTTATATTCCACGTTGCTTTCCCGAACGTAATCCAATCACCGACATTTTAGTGGAGAGTAAATAAAGTCGTTCAACAACCGGGAAAAAGTTTCCTAATTTTTTCCCCCTGTGCTTGTTCCTTCACTATTCTTCTTCTCCGTTGTTATTACGCTTGTTGAATACGTGGGTTGTTTTTTTCATTTTATTTTTATTTACTTTTTGCTTCCGCTCGTATCATTTCTTTTATTCCGTAAATAATTTTCCTTAAGAAGACGATGATGATGTTGTCGTCTCCTCCAACCCCTTTTAATTCTGCCGTCGTCACTTGACAGCTCGTCATAAACGTTTCTTTTTTCCTCCAAATGGCCATTAAAAAAAATAAAAGTTTAAAATCGTCGATTAGTGATATAGCATCGTTCAAGAACGCCCATTTGCCATGCGACGATGTGTTTCTGGATTGCCGCAAGTGGTCCACTTTTTTCCCCAACATCCCGTTTTTTCCCCTCAACTCTTCATTTCCTTGGATCGTTGATTGCTCAGTCCGTTGGAAGGATCGTGTTCCATGAAGGATTTGAATAAAAGTGTTGACATGTCGTGGTAAATCAGCTAATGGCACACACTGCCTGGTTGGTTGCTGAGTGGACGATACTACGCCGAAACACTGAACATTTATTACACGTTTTGGACTTTGGTTTAATGGTATTTCGATTTGCCTTAACACTTTTGTACTTTGCATAGATGCTTAATCTACCAAGAGTGTCTGGTATCCAGAATGTACCGTAAATCTCTTTTTAGTCAATTTTTAGCATGAAAATTAAGTTCTAAAATACTTTAAGGTCAGAAATTTAAAAAATGGCCTAATTACAGCTCCCTTCCTCCCACTATTGTGGCACAGCAGGGTTTCATGTGATGTTTTCGAAAAAAAAAATTAAGCAAGCAACAAGCAAGCAAAAAAAAGTATTTGGGCCGTGGGGGGGGGGGGGGGCTGGAAAAATTCCCTACCAACCTCATTTTGTAAAATTAGGGTCTAAAAAAACGATAAATTTTTGTTATTAAATTTACCAATTTTCTTTTTTTTTTCATTGAATATTTCATCCTACGTATTTTTATCCTTTACCCGTGTAAGTTGAATTAACACGCGACAGGGGGTGCAGGTAAGATCTCTTTGACGAAGGTTTAACACGAATAATTTCTACCTCCTCTCCATTTCTAGCCTTAAAAACCTACAGACGTTTACTTTGAAAATCAAAAGCCATTGTAAACGAAGCACTCTTACGCAAAATTTCAAAAGTACAAAGATATCTATATAACCGCTAGTGTTTCGCGCCAAAATCTCATCAATTCAATTCTCGAGGGCGTAAACCATTGAAGTGCAACGCCATAGCTAAGTGTCTTAATATCCTGAAGCATGGTTTCGCACATTTCAGGCGCTTGGGAAAAATAATAATGGGGTACAAAAGCTTAAATTGTGTTAAAATCGAGAGCAATGACCCACCTGAGAAAAATTAACTCTTGTAGGAATGTCAGCTAAGTGGCTTTCAATGCAAAACATGACCCTCAATAAGTTGCAAATGTGCTACTACCTAGCTACTAGTTCGCTCATCCCATGTTAAATCCCACAGGGTGATTATTCACCGATACTAGATAGAGGGAAGGCTTTCAGCTACGAAATTGGGCGAATGGCTGCAGTACGATACGAAATGCATACCTTTTCTGGTTTGCAGCCTGAGGGTTTAACGGGAATGGCGTGGTGGAGGGGGGGGGGGCACGTAAGTACGAACGTATTGTTATAGCCATTGTAGTATTGTCGGCATCGTCTCTCACTGGACGACTTAAGTTCGGACAATGACAAGGTTTATACATCTATACAACGTTGCCAAAGAAATTGTATCCACGTCCAATTTACGAAAAATAAACAAAATGACAAAATAAAACCAAAAGTTGGTAAAGAGGCCACCAAGTTGAGAATGATTCGGTCGCTTAAAAGAGTGATGTAGGTGATATTAGGAAAACAGCCACTCAACCAATTGTTGACATGACACACTATTCACATCTGCAGACTAGCTCAGTTGAATCTAATATACAAATAAAAATTTTTTTAAAGTGATATCATCAAAAACCTAAAACTGGTAAGAAGGGGCCGCCAAGTTCCGAATGGTTCGGCCCTTCAAAGGAGTGATATCAACACACCAAAACATTCGCCAAGTTAATCGCACCGAATAATATTTTGGACGTTAAAAGAAAACTTGGACATTGCTACCGAAAGTAGCAATGTTACAGTTTTCATTTAACCTTCGAATTATTATTCGGTGCGATTAACTTTGCGAATGTTTTGGTGTGTTCGTATCACTCCTTTGAAGGGCCGAACCATTCGGAACTTGGCGGTCCTTTTTACCAGTTTTGGTTTTTGATATGATAATGATATTTTAGCGAATTTTCGATAGTCAATAATTGCTGGTGATGTACAGCTGTGTGAGAGTCTAAGGAGAAAGTGGAGAACCGGCCCTGCAAATACTGGAAGCTCTCTTAAGACGCCAGTTTCGAATAACAAAAGAGGAGTTGACAAGGAGTAACATGTGTGCGACGCCT
>JAHWFP010069101.1:0-13098 GCA_023313725.1 Lithobius niger | reverse complement strand
TAATTTTGGCGGTAGCAAAACAAAAAACTAAAAAAAAAAAAAAAAAAGCAAATGTCATCGACATAAAGCTGATTACCTAATTCTTAAACTAGATGGTCGGAAATTTCAAAGGTCGCCACTTTCTAACCCCGAGTGTTCGTTTTCATCCAGTTAAAGCGCTTAAGTTATTAGACTGCAAATTGAAGTGACAGGGGACGGGAGCTCGCATTTGTTCGGTAGAGGAAGCCTTGATTAGCAAAACCCTGACCTACTGCCCACGGTAACTAAATTGATTACACACCCAAATAAGTTCACTCGAAACCCTGATTAAATTCAATTCCCAATGTTTACGTGCCGAAAGTTTATTCCCCCTGTGACTTAAAGCTGATCCTCAATCAGGAGGAGTAAATGGATGGGTAGAACCGGGTCGTTAGACTTATTTAGAAGTGTAGGAAGGTGCGTTCCCATTCAATTAGCGGCAGGTTTATGTTTTCTTGCATCCCTTTAAAGTCCAGATGCATAAACAGGTTCGTATAGGTCTGTGAGAGTTTGGAACCTGAATAGGTACTGCCTAAAATACCTTAAGGAGATAATTGGTAACTTCATCGCCTCCATGAAAAGATATTATTGCACGGTCCCTATTAACTTTCACAATATATCCCATATCACCACGCTTTACAGTGCGTGATATTCATATCGCCAAACTAAAGTGTGGTGATATGGGATATATTGTCACACTAAAGTGTGGTGATATCGATGTCACGTGACGTGACTGTGAGGTGAACGACATAATTTTTTCATGAAGTTTCCGTGATGTGCAACACGATAATGGACATCTGTCCACTGATTTAAAAAAAAAAGAGTTTCTCCTACACCTTTTTAAAAAGAAAATCCCACCCCCAAGACACAAACCCCTCCCCCCCCCTCGCTCATAAGAAAATGTGTTTGAAAAATGACACTCGTGCTTTGCTAATGATGAAAAAAAATTACGGAACTGGCAGGCAACAGCGTTGAAACGAGTTAGAGATTGGACAGAAAAGTTTCGGCCCTCAAGCCAAGACGACTAGGAAGAAAAGTTGCTAGTCCTGCTGTCCGGATCCAGGCTCACTTTCGCTTGGTTTGGTAGTCAGAACTTTTTAACGTCTCTTTAGTGAAGTATGATTCCGGCGATGTTGAATGACACGGTGCGCAGCCGGGAAGCGATATCCACAGCTTCTATCCCAACTGACCTTGTGAGAACTGGAGGAATGTGAAGCCGTGGATTACGACGCGGAGAAGTCTTCTTTTCTTTCCGCAAAACGAACAGCCTGGTCGGTCACCTGGACTGTACCTTTCTAATCAGTAATTATATAAATCCAAGATGATTGGTCACCGACCAGCAAACCACAGATATATGCAGTAGATATCACTTAGACGAAGCGGTTGGCTTTCATTCTCGCTCGGGAATCGTCGGAGTTTTACAGAAATACGAAGCTGCTTGTCGTCAGGATTTGGAGCTTCATGTTTTAACTTCGGAATTCGGGATTACTACAAAGCACTTCAGTTTACTGGTTAAGTACAAGGAATACTTTAGTTTACTGGATTCCTATGAGGAATGCTTCCGGTTACTGGATTAATACAAGCAAAAATTTGTAGGGTTGGGGAAGAGAATTTGTCATTCTAATGAAGTCCCTAAATGTAACATTCATTCCTGTCAGTTCCATCTGAGTTTTCAGAGGGCGCCACGTGTTCCATCTGGTAATTTTTGCTCATTTGTCAGCCCAAGTCTAAAGTAAACTAAATTACTACTAAGCAAAACTAAACAATAATTAAATACAAGCTAGTTTCGTTTAGTTCAGTTTAATTTTAGGCTGAAAAATGAGTAGAAATTCCCACATAAAACTCATGGCGCCCTCTATAAACTTAGCCGGAACTAATAGAGCAGCGTCAAGTGACGTCACATTGCGACAAGAGAGATAACTGCAAGGCGCACTAGATTGAAATGGAGGGTTAAACAACGGCACTTCTAGTCAAGCCAGTGCTTTGAGAGTGGATTTCGTAGGCTTCAAAAACCGTTGTTTTCTCCAATCCCTTATGCTGCTTAGGTTGTAATTGGAAAATAAAGAATCCACTTGCTTAAAAATGTCAGCAACTGCCAACAAATCGACAAAAATAGCGCGTTTTAGGCCTAAGAAATCCAGTTTAATAGCACTGGCTTCACTCTTCTTTTCCCCCACCAGTGCACCTTGCAGCTAACCCAGTAACTAGCTCCACCATAGAGTTATATATACAATAATACTACGTCGTAGTAGGGGTCTCAGTCTCAAATTCTTCTCCCCAACCGTATAAATTCTTGATACAAGGAATACTTCAGGTAACTGGGTTACTACGAAGAATAGCTCAAAGAGTAGCTCAGCAACCCGAGTGAAAACCCCCTCCCCCCCCCCCCGCTTTTCCCCTTTACTTTTTTTTATCACAAGCAGTCATCTAGGGGCTATTGGAAGGCCTAATCAGCCACGCTTTTTAATTGTACTCCCACAGCCACCGTAAACACGTGTCTTCTACACACCCAATCGCCGCTCGGGGCTCGCAAGCACTCTAAACTGCGGGCGCGAGCGAAGCGCTTACGGCTTTGTTTCGTCTCACACAATTATAATATTGCTCCTAAATTGACGGATCCCACTTAATGCGCCGCGTCGTCTTGAGCGAGTCCCATCGGAGTTTCCCCAGATGGTGCACCGGCGATTACCGCGCATGCTCCGGATTAAGGAGAGGCGGCGTTGCGAGCGGTCTAGCTGATGCGGCATCTTCTTAGCAAGTGAAGCGAACGGTGGAAACGAAAAGAGCACACAGCGCTCGAACGGAGCTGCAGACGTCGAGCGGAGAGCTAAAGACGAGCATCAACCAACTCGGCGAAGGCTCACTGAGGATCGCCAGTCGACCGTGTCGCTAAAGTGGCCTCCCCTCTCATCGCCCGCCCGCGCACGCCAAAAGAACTGGTCCCACACCAGCCTAAATTGTCGATTTACGTCATCCTATCTACATTAGGAGCCAACTGCGAACGAATATGAAAAAGAATATTACAAGAGTGTCAAGAAAGGGTTCGATGACGTCCATTATACAGAACCCCCGTATCTCGGAACGTATTTAAATTTTCTTAGAGCCGCTTTAAGACATCAGGTGACGCTGCGATGGCCAGTTTGACACTCTCGCTACAACTCGAACTGAACTATTGGAAAATAGGAAATCTTAAAAGATACTATCGAACGACTAAAAGGTGCTGAAAATCCTTGGTTGGTTTTTGTTTAAAAAAAAATTTTTAGGAAGAAAAAAAAACAAATTTGGTGCTTGTTATTTTTTTCAAGTTTTGTTCTTGTTTTTGCAAATTTAAGTATGTAAATATTTTTTAAAATGTTATTTATTTACGTTATAAATAACGCATAACTACATGTTTTATAAAATACGTACCTATAAATGAAACATTTAAAACATTACACTTAAACAAATTCAAATGTGCACATTTTCAAAATGTTTAACAAATTTAGAATTTCGTTAAAAATGAAAGCTTTTAAGGAATAAAACCACTGTTCTCGATCACGAACTTAAGATGTTTAGAATTTTAACGTGTTTAGAATTTCACGACTTTTATTTTAGATGTTCGGACTTTACGAACCCAGACTATTCATCCCCAGACAGCCAGAAGAAACACCTTTTTAACCTTGGTGTTTTTTTTTTGTGTGCACAAGAATCAGCAGCCTACATTCGTGACTGCGCATACCCCCGGTTTCATTCTTTGTATACTCCAGCAGGGAGTTTCCGGCAGTTTTGATTGGGGAAGCTTTAGAGTGTTTATTATTGCCAACGTCCCCCGCGGTCCTGTGTGTGTACTGACTGTAGAGACACCATAGACACGTGGTCCAGCCAATAAATATTTAAAAATGGTAAAATAGAATAAGACACATACTAGGACCCATCATACTACGACCCAAACTGGTGAACATACTCCCAAACCTATTTTTAAATGTGTCAATTTCCATCATTTTTCGTGGTTTTGAAGCATTGATAAAAAATTTTTTTTAATTATTTGCCACCCTTTTTGGTATTGCTAACGTAAAAATATGCTAATCAAGAATATCATCCACACGACATGAATGGAAAAGAAAAATTTACGACAGTCAGTCTTAAAAGTACCAGTTACAAGTTTCAGAGAATGTCCACGTGTACGCCCACCCGTTCGGAAGGATCGAAATAAACTAATTCTGGTTAAGGAAAAGGTTAAATATAAGTCTGCCTTTAATCTACGAAGCTCGAGTAAATCCAAGTTAGTCATCTTATAGTCTTTCAAAATATTTCTTATTTTTTAATCCCCGTAATGATTTGGTGAAGCGACGTTGCTCTACTTCAAGACGGCCAACGTCACATAAAAGGTGCGGGGACCACACTGGACTTGCGAACTCTTAAGTTGGGTCGGGTGTATACCTTATAGGCTAAAACCGGGTGTCCATTCCCTGAATTCAACAATTTTCATAGCCGAGCATTGGTTTGCAGCATTAATGATGTGATTACAATGTGCACCAAATTTCAAGTCAGAGGTGATCGACGTCCAGGTGCTTTTAACTATTCCAGAATGAGGTACCAGAGAGTCTAAGGAAAAAGGATATAACAGCTTATTATTTAGACTTCCGAGGTGAAAAATGGTACATTTCTTGGGTGCGATAGTTGCCAATCGGCAAACCACGTAAAAAGATCCATTGCACCAGAAGTAACCCCCAGTAGAAAACGTAATCCACTTTTGCGAATGCAATTTCACGTCGTCGAAACATGGGGCGCATATCCCTACAGAGTAATAGAAAATGTGTCATAAATATATTTTTAGTGAGTCTAAGGGCTCGTTTATGCAACGAGACCTTCTCGCTCGCCGAAAGCTATTTGCTAGGCAACCGTATTTATTTACGATTAATTTCCCGTTTCTATTAAATGATTGCGGTAATAGACAACAAATTAAACGTATTATAAATAACAACACGGCCAAAGAACAAAGTGCAACAGTCATTTTAAACATTGCTACAACATTGTTGCCATTTCACGCTATTTCCAAAATTTGCTCTTGTCGTTGAAAAAACAGCTCCTAGCAGTGATCAAACGACGGTAGAATAAATAGCTACTCGCAGCGAGAATTCAAAATCCAACATGGCGACCATTTCGGAGTTATCGATTCGAAGACAAAGCTTCGAATGCCGGTATTCAGGAATCTGTCCGTCGTCGTGTACTGCAGTAAAAATTGTTTTCTCGATGTCATAAATCGACGCTGTCATGTTGCAAGCTTCGTACGTCGTGTCGCGAGGCACGAGGAGGAGATTTGCGTTCGCGTTGTTGCCATGGTTACTACGTTTAGACAACTTGAAAGCCGCATTCTCCGACAAAGGCGAGAAGCAGCCAGCAGATTTAGTATTGACCAAGTAAAAGCTAGTGAGCGAGAAAATTGTCCTTGCGTAAACGCGCCCTTATGCTGGGGAAAAAAAAGTGTAATGCAGCGTGTTCACTTGCGTAGCGAATTTTATTTCACGAAAGTAACAAACAAGTTTTGTGTACCCCCCGCATGATGAATTTTGGGACTAGTGGTATAATTTAACATTACGAGATTGTGGGATTTTATATTTGCCGTATCGTAGTATGCGCCGTGTGCACACGGATTGGTAGGTCTTAGGCCACGAAAGTATATGTGTCCTTTGCACATGCTGCAAATTAAAATCAGTAAATGCACAAATACACGTTAAAATTCGATGCTACATTATCAAGAGTAGCAATGAGTAAAAACAATTAAAAATAGCACAAGAATGCCATGAGTCAAGTTGCAAGTAAAATGTCCAACTTAACAAGGCAGAACTTGCTGTAGTGTGCGCGGCGTATCTTGAGTCCTGGAAGTATTTTATGAGCGGCTACGTCTTCCTGGAGGGAACGGCTTTAATCGACGGCCGCCATTGTTTTTGTAACGATTTTGGATATCAACAAGGCATTCTGCTACCAAAAACGTACAATTGATTATCTGTGTTCGTTCTGCAGCGAACTCAAGATAGGCCGCGCACACTCTAGGGCATGTTAAAAACGGGCAGAACCGTAAAAAAAAATTTAAACATAAAACTGGAGGGAACTTGGATGGGTGCTTGTGGCTAGCACCAAACAAAGTGCCGGTAATGAGCTGAATCCCGTATTTATTTATATGGGTTTACTGAGGCTACCCTGGTGTCGGTATTTATCAACTTAACATTTTTTAAATAATTCGATATAATTTTTTAACCTGTTTTGTGTTGGATCTGCTTGTTAATATTACTTTTTACTTGCAACTTGAGTCATGGCTTTCTTATATTTTTTGTAATTTGTTTTACTTGCTACTCTTCGTAATGGCGCTAATACGAACCGAAACATCGAGTTTTAATGTAATTTTGTCTACTTCCGGGTTTTATAATAATAATAATAATAATAATAATAATAATAATAATACTAATTATATGATTGTTTAGCCGATTGTAAGACTTCGGCATAAGGAGACGGAAGGGCATAGCCGCTGACACCGTTCCCATTTATTAAAATTAAATGTTATGTTTTGGAAATTTAAAAGCTGAAAGTTGAAAGAGACCTATTATGCGGTGAGAGGAGACCACCGACTGGTTGAGCAAAGTATCGTTAATCGTACGTCCGTTGCAGGAAACGTGAAAGGTGCACGTGGAGAAGGCCCCGACGAAAAGCTGATATGGTCTTGGACATGACAAGTTCGTCTGGCAGTGAGTTCCACGGATTCACCACCCGAAGGGCGAAGAAATACTTCGACAGTCCAACCGTGAGTTATCAACTACCAGTTTAAGGGAGTGTCCACGCGTAGCTTTGTAGTGCGACAGGTCAAAGAAGGGGGTGACAACTGGGAAATTTTCATGTAAGATCTTAAGTCAGGGCAAGATCTGCATGCAGGCGTCGCAGTTCTAATGGTTGTAGGCCCGCACCCAACAAGCGTTTACCAGATTTCAAGTTTCGCATATCTGGAAGTGATCTTGTAAAGAAACGCTGTACCGACCCCAAATGGTCAATGTCGGACAAGAGGTCTGGAGACCATACGTCTTTGCTTTGTAACATTCTACCAGTGCCTTTTTTTAAATTTAATTAATGTCGTTTGCACACGCTTCGAATGTTACCTCTAAGTTTGAACGCACGTCGTAAATGCCGTCATAGTGTGAGAGCA
The DNA here is from genome assembly GCA_023313725.1 of Lithobius niger. Classification (NCBI taxonomy): domain Eukaryota; kingdom Metazoa; phylum Arthropoda; class Chilopoda; order Lithobiomorpha; family Lithobiidae; genus Lithobius; species Lithobius niger. Next base: position 5,906 of record JAHWFP010069101.1, on the reverse strand, counting down.
TTTTACTACGTTTTACATAAACTTTGAACCACTCCTTCGCCTTTAAACTCAGTGTTCCTTTGAAAGGTTTTGAGGAAATGCTCGTTAAAAGCCAGTCCTAAGCTTAAAAGCCCAAACGCACGGCTTCCCGTAAGGGGATCAAAATAAATAATACAAAAATAAAACAACGGGAAAAACGATTGATTTTGTAAGAACGGGACAAGTCTCCGAGTTTAGGTCTCTCGAGTGGACTGACAAAGTTATCCAGTTTGCCGCTGTTTTATTTATTTTTTTATTTTTATTTTATTTTATTTTTTGGACGGGCGAAAGCTGCAGCGCGAGCAAACAAACTTCGTTTTGACATGCCAATTTGTTACACGTTGGGGGTTAAAAGGAAAAACAAAATAGATTCGGGTCAAAAGAAGAAAGAAGCCAGGTGCAAGACTACCCATTTTTCAATGAACCGAAATTTAGGCGTATTGGGATTCAAATTTGGTTTTCGTTTCTGCGTCGTGCAGCTATAGATAACAGAAAAGCTTTTCGAGTCCCGACCGACCGCTCCCGAATTAGAACAAACTGGTTCGTAAGCTGTTTACGTTGTCGAAATTTAAAAGAGTTAACAAAAACGGCGAAAAAATAGCACGGCAGAGAGAAAAATCACTGCTGATAATTACATTTCGTTCAGCCTTGAATTTTGAATAAGTTTTCTTCTGCAACAGAATTCGTTTCAAACAACCAGTGACGTACACGTGTTCTGAACATTTTCGTCACAATCCTTTAAACATTTTTTTTTTTTTTTTTGGTAAAGCATTGTGCAATTTTCTTGCAAGGTAGAAGTTGGTTGAAATCTAGATCCTACGTCAAAATGAAACCAAAAAAGGATAAAGAGGGCACCAAGTTGAGAATGGTTCGGCCTCTCAAAGGAGTGATATGAAATTAAAATATTGGAAAAATGGCCACTCAAGCTACTGTTGACTTGGCACATTATTACACATCTGCAGATTAGTTGACTCAAGTCTAATACACAATTTAAAAAAAAAATGATATATCAAAAACCAAAACTGGTAAAAGGAACCGCCAAGTTCCGAATGGTTCGACCCTTCAAAGGAGTGATATCAACACACCAAAACATTCGCCAAGTTAATCGCACCGAACAATACTTTGGACGTTAAACGAAACTAGAACATTGCTACCGAAAGCAGCAGTGTTCTAGTTTTCATTTAACCTTCGAACTAGTAGTCGGTGCGATTAACGTAGCGAATGTTTTGGTATATTGATATCACTCCCTTGAAGTGCCGAACCATTCGGAACATGGCGGTCCCTTTTACCAATTTTGGTTTTTTATATGATCCTATTAACGGATTCCCTTTTTTGCTTTGTTCGGTTGAATTTTATTTTTAGTACGTGGTCACACTTGAAACCCACCAAGAAAACCAATCCTTAATGCATTATGCGGATATATTTTTTTTGCTCTTTTTATGGTTACTTAATACTGCTAACTTCAATATCATACTGTGGTTGAAAGAGTCAACAATTAAAAAAAACTCCCTTCAGATGATAGAAACCACAAGGTCATTCGAACAACTAATTTAATTTTCGACGGGAAAATTATCGAATTGGTTACAATAAAAATCCCTAACACACGAATCTAAACCCCACACTTCGGTTAACCTTCACCATGGATCCGCCATCTTGGAAAGATTGCCAGCGAACCACTAGCACAGGAAATTTTCCAAGATGGCGAATTCATGGTTGAATGCGCTTGTGGTTTCTCGCATAAGGAGCGTGTTTTTAATTGCTAATGCTGCTATTTCATCTTAACTTTATTATCTTTCGTAAAGCGACGTAGTACTGCTTCAAAACGACGTCACCTAACACGTGTGGGGACCATACCGGACTTGCATACTCTAAGGTGAGCCTAAGAGGCTAAAACCAGGGCGTCTTTAAGATTTTTAAAGCTAGTTAGGATGAGTTAATAGTTATGGGAGAGGCACACCCCAAGTTTTTGTTCTTGTGATTCGCCACCGTAGAGGCCTTTTGTTTTTACATTGTAGCTATTTTTTTTAAGGGAGGGATAGGTTAAGGACAAGAGTTCTTGTGATATAACAAACCGGGCACAGAGGTTTTCAATCTTCCGTATTTTCTCTGCCCATCTTTGCTCTCCCGTTTATCAAACCACAGTTCGTTGTCAGATTCACCGGAGATAATAATATGTGACATTCCTTTTACACATATCGAACCGTGGTAGGCGTGTGGCAACTGTGAGTGGCTGCTTTGTGTGCACCGCTGCTACTTTAATAACCATCAGAGTATGGCCACAATCTTCACGGAATCCGAATAATTTAACGCTGAAGGCCACAATTAATCAGCTGACTAAGGGTGCCCAAACGTGTGGAGAAGGCCTTGAATATTATTACTCAATTTGTACGATTGCTGCTTGGCCATCGGCGTGTTGTCACCTTTAGACGCACGAAAGATAGACGTGTGAAACGTCGGCATGCAGTTATGGCTTGTCCAGGTAATGCTGTCCCGGGGCCACTGGCCTAGAAAAAGGGGTTCTTCAGTCGCTATACCAGAAAAGAAAAGAGAAATAATGCAAATATGAAAGGCTGAACATCTCCAAAATTAAGTCATTAGGACGAATTTCGTGTTTGAAGTCGTGATTCACGCAGACTACTTTCCCAGTTAGCCTACAGAATTGCAAGCAAATTACAGCTAAACTTCTAAATTAAGAAGTCACGTCCCAAATATAACCTTTTCGCCACTCTATCGCTTATTTTTTGCTTTTTCTTGCATGGGTGGCCGTAACTTTTCGAAAAAAAATGTGGTGAAGAAAAACTTAGCTGCTCGTGAGTGGTGGCTGTAATAAGAAATATCCTGTAATGCAGTGGACCTGATGGAGTAAATTGCAGTTGGGCTTGATGGCTTCCGGTCACATTTCTATACGGAACTAAACCATGAATTAAGTTTATTACCATTGATCCTGATCATCAATTTATCCTTGGACACTTGCACTATTCCATCACTTCGGAAAACTGCACGTGACGTTCCCATATATCATAAGGGAGATGTATCAGATCTTGGAAGTTACAGGCCTATCTCACTGACATGTGTCTCATGAAATGCTCGAACGTTTTGTTCGAGATCAATATGTACGAGCTCCTACGAATCACGAGATATTGTGACACGACCTATTTAGATTTTTTCAGGTCCTTCCTTACAGGTCCTTCCAGGTCCTTTTTATCCTTCCTTTTTTTCAGCCTTCCTTACAATTTTTCACGGACATAAGCAACTCACACTGGTTCTTCGGCTGGTATTCTCTTTACCGATTTTTTTTCTAAAATGGTATCGTATTGTCGATTCTGTTGTTGATAATAAATTTCATGTCAAATTGAAAGACCGTGTTTTGACCGTGTCTCCTCAAATGGCTTAGGCCATTTCTTTCCTCCCGTGGTCAAAGGGTCTGCATTGGTCTTTCTCCTTCAGACGCTAAAGCAGTTACCAGTGGAGTACCCCAAGGCTTAGTTTTGGGACCGAAGTTGTTCCTAATATTAGATCAATGATTTGACATATAAAAATCCTGGTGTTATGATCCCGAAATTTGCAGACGATGTCAAGATATACAGGACATCCATGACCATCTTACCTCATGTGGTGCAGTCGCGTATATTGAGATTTGGGCAAAAGATTGGCAAATACCAATCTCTGCTAGCAAATGTAAAGCCTTGCAATTTGAACTTATCTATCAACTCGTGATTTGTAGATAATTCATCTATCAATCATTTAAAGATATCTGCAAATATTTTTTTGATATCTGCAAAAATTTACAGATATCAGCAAATCATTTAAAGATATTTGCAATTCCAGAATGCAAAGCAGGAATGGCTTGCCGTACTCTTCCGTAGTCTGGCATGGAATGTATGTACGGTCGTACGTACTAAAGAAAGATAGGTGTAGGTACTGACATCTACATGTCGTTCTTTGGTACTGTACACTTGGCTAGTACATATTTAAATCGGTATTAGTAAGATAACACCAAGAACCGGATGTTGTTTTAAATGCTGACGCAAGTTACTTTCTGTTAACTTTTCTGCTCTCTCTTTGGTCACTTGTAGACACTTATTTGAACTTTTTCAGGGTTATCATGACTGGAGTACTTAAAAACTCATGACCTTTTAACACAAATGCGTTATAAAAAATCAGCAACTGGGTTGAAACCCAAAGACCTGTACTGCTAACATAAATACAATTCGAGCACAAATAAATAACAAACAAACCCCCCCCCCCCCTCAGTTGTACAAAAATCAGTAATAATAATGTTTCCCACAACAATGTGAAGAGAACGTTGGAAGGTGGTGAGCCACTGACACCAACCCGAAAGAAAGCAGTACAATAATTAGTGTTCCCGCCTCAAGAACCCAGACAGTGGTGATTTATCTAGAATCCTTGAAACCATGTTCAGAGGTTGCTGAGACTGCTTCCTCCGCAAGAGAGTTCCAAGCCAGAACCACCTTCACCAAAGAGACAATCCAGTTTCTCCGGCCGGACCACAAGCTTCCAGGAATGGGCCCGACTGGAGCGAGCAGAGTTTAGGTCAAAGAAAGGTAGGTCCACTGAGTGGAAACGGAACGCTTATAAGTTTTTTTTTTACACGGACAATCAACCTACGAAGCGTCTGTACGGATTTCAGGATCCGAAGCGTCTGCACGGATCTCAGGCGTAACACGGATCACGATTATGGCCGGCCGGGTTTTTGTTGTTGGACAAGTTTTTGGTTGTGGGTTTCTGATGTTATATGTTCAGCCGCAGCGGGCACGGCAGCATCACCTAGGCACGTAATTTGGAAGAATAAGAAAAAAATTGAAAATCATAATTTTCTTGGGATCTGGGCTGTCCGTGTAAAAAAAATTAAATGCAAACGGGACAGAATCTTGAAGATGAGCACAAAGATCGAATTTTAGTCAACGTGGTTCTAGAGCTTCAGATTACAGCTTCCCCACAGGAGTTCTCCAGCCGGAATTTTTTTTTTAATGAAGCAATTTTTTTCGAATCGTTCATTGGAGGTGAGATTCACAGCAGTTTCTCATCCAGTCGTTGTTAAAATTTGAAAAAAAAAAAAAAAAAATGACTCGTTTGGAAAAAAAAATCATAAATTTTTCAGGATTACCATGACTGTAAAAAAAATAATCACGACTTTTTCAGGTATGCCAGGACAATACGCTCAGTATACATCCTGTCATTATTCCGAGCGTGGTACCATTTGTAATTATTTGTAAATGGTACCATTTGTAAGTGGTACTCCTTTCTAAACAATTCTTGAAAGGGTCACTTCACCCCGAGTTATTAGTTTCGCCGGAACACAGACACACACCAACCTCCGCTCGCAACGCCTCTTAACACACACGCACTTCTCCCGTCTCCTGGACCCACGACTTTTGGGCGTGGCTATTTCTTCATTCGAGGGAAGGGGTTTGACGACAAAAAAAAAACGTAGTTTCCGGTAGCTGAACAGACGGGCAGACGGGGTCATTATGTCCGTCGAAGGTCCACGTGTGGAATTTCAATGACCAAATCGCGTTGGAAAAAACCGTAGACCCAGGCGAAAATCCGAAGGTGGACTTCGATGGACGGCGCGTGAATGCTAAGTGTATTTCTTTGTTAGTTGTTCGTTTTATTGGGAAGACTGAGTACTGGTTGGTTTTTTTTTGGGGGGGGGGTGTTGAAAAGTACCATCGACAAATAAAATATTTCGATATTACGTCAATCGATATTAAGTTGGCCTAATATGGTCACATCGGGTTGCATTTATTCAAAAGTATGGGCCTTAAAAAGTTTTCGGTGTACCATTGTTGGAATACGCTAGTCCACTCTGGTCTCCCCTTTATAGGATATTGACCGTATTGAGGCTGTACACGTTGGCTTGCCTC
>JAHWFP010069098.1:0-18561 GCA_023313725.1 Lithobius niger | reverse complement strand
GTAAAAGTTTTTCGTTTGAATGTCGGTGAGGTTAGACAAAAAAAAAACCTTTGAAAATAGTCAAAACCGAAGATCGGCAAGTGAGGTGGCACTCGTTGAATGAGTTTAGGTCTAACAGAGGGGGTAAGTTCTGTATAATGTTCGGTGCACAATGCTTGAGAAAAGAGGGCTTAGTTTTTTTTTTTTTTATAACCAGTGATTTCGTTTGAATTGCATTTCGAGTAGTTCGTAGTTAACAACGTTGGATGAGTTTTCACTTTTCCTAATTGAAACCAACTCCGAATTGGGAGGCGAATCGTTGTAAAAATTGAATACTTTGCACTTAATGGCTTCTATTTGCTATTTAGACATGTAGGCCTTCGTCAATTTTGCAGACGTATTTGGCGAGTAAAGGGATGCCTTAATACTTGAATGAATTTAGATTTTGCCTGTCTGTACGTCCTTGTGACATTTGTTTGGTTGGGACACACACAGCATTCGCAATTTTATCCTCATTTGGTTTAAATTTGCTGACAAGGGAGTTTCGGTGAATAAGGAAGATGAAATTCCTTCCTCAAATATTTTAGGAGTTGGGGCCAAAACTCGATGTGGAACACTGGGCAGAAATCTGATAAGTTTCTGCCCTGTGAATATAAAAAATTGACTTCATATCTTCAGAAATCAGCTAAATGCCCAGTTGTAATTCAGACATGACGAACGCAATGAAACATTTGCGATGACCTTCAAATCAGCATTCAAGATCATGCAATTTTATCCCCGAATGGTGAGGGTAAACTGAACAAAGCCTTTTATTTGATTCAAAGCTGTTTAAATTTTTTAACTGTTGATAGTTTCTAAGGATGTAAGTTGGTCTGTGCCAGAGAAATCTACATGCAGGAATCCTAACATAATAATCTATTACAAATCGTAATTTTTACAAAACTTTCAATGGATGCGACCATATCGATTAAACTTTGTAAAGGTCTAAGTAACTAAAAGCTTTTTTTTTTTTTTTGCTGCACACTTTTTTTTTTACGTAAGTGATGTAACCTTAGTCAAAGAAGCCAAATATTTTACCTTTTATACTCGCAGGTTTATAAACCTAACCAATCTTACAAAATGTCGTAATAAAGTCATACCCGTATTACAGAATCTTGTATGACTTTATTACAACATTTTGTAAGATTGGTTAGGTTTATACCTGCGAGTACAAATAAACAAAATCTGACACCTGGATTACCGAATTTTGTGTCAGATTTTCTTTATTTGTGAAGTTAAGGTTTGTCTTGCAAGGAATGGGTGAGTAAGTTTTAGCCTCCGAGTTTAAACAGAAAATAAAATAAATAGGATATATACCCAATTGCAGCCTATGACGAAATGTAGTAAAACGACGCCTATCTCAACCGCCCTTTATTATTACTTAGCAAATAAGACATTCTTTCTTTCAGGGTTGGAGAGACAACTACAATGTTGGGTTTTGTATTATGGGTGTTAGGTTAACGTAGGTTCACTTTTCCTTTTTAAGTACTTTAAGAAAACTATAGCAACGAATTTGTCCGTCCGTCCGTCACCTATTTCAGCACTAATCAAGTGAACTTTAAAAAAACCAAGCAAATTAAAACATCGTTGCTAGTTAATAGGCTTTTTCGACGTAACTCAATGAAAGAATAACCCTCGATCATTTAACTTTGCCAGTATACAATAATTTAAAGATTCCTCATTGTCACGAAAACGTAAATCTCGATACCATGTTGCATGAATGAATCGGCCTACTTTCAAACCAAATTCTCTGTTAGGTGTCTTACTTACGAAATTAAAATGGCACGTAAAAATGGCACGTAAAATTAGGCCGAGAATAGAAAACTAGACCTAAAAGCTAACACATTTTTAAAATGCAATTCTGATAATTAATACCTTTAGACTATATAACAGAGATCGCTGTTGCCGTGCGTGACCCCCCCCCCCAAAATGGCGGGGGGGGGGGGGCAATTGAGGGTTAATGGCGTGTCGACAGCCAGATCATTAGCGCCAATTTCAGTCACAGTGCAGTGACCCAGGATACCACTATGCCACACATTACAGAGATGTTAATCAAATTCCAAAGTTAGATCATACCATCAATCTGTACCTCCAGCAATAATTGAAACACCCTGGACAGGAGGACACAATCATCGCCCAATTGACACGCAATGTCTCACGGAAGGTCGAAACAGTGACGAACACTATCAAGATGGTAACAATCAACAAGAACGTGACAGACCGTGAGTGGCTGACAACACCAATGACATTCAGGAGGGATAACCCCCTCAAACGGAAGCAATGTGTAAGGTTGCTGTGACCAATACGCAAATGGGCTAACACCACCTCTTCCTGACGACTGCGGCAACAAGCCGAGTGCCATTCGAAAACAGTGTCTTTAATATAGCCTGCAACTTATTACCCTCTTGTTTATCAGTAAGAGGAAGGCACAGATCCCTATATCTAGGGAACCAGAAAGGCCCCCCTTCTCTTGCAGCATCAACGTGCTATCCTGACATGGCGGGAAAGCAGAGCTTGGATTCGCTGTGTCAAGGGGTTCCATATGTTGTACTCGCCAAGGACTCAAAGGCAGTCATGGAATCGCAAAATATGATAAAATGCGTGCCCCGAAGATCGTGGATCCATTCAGTAGCCAGGCTGACCACCAGAAACTCTGCCGAAAATACAGAATAGCCTGATGGAAGGCGATGGGAAACAGCCAGTCTCTCATGCACACAAGCACATGACGCGCCATCTTCTGGCTTCGACTTGTTGGCGGCGTCCTCCCCCCGGCGTGTTTACTTTTGCTGCGAAGTTTTCTTTTCCCCATTATCCCAATTGGGTGTTGGAGTGTTTTTGTTTACTCATCGTGGTTTATCTTATGTTGTTTGCCCTTTAGTTAAACGTTAATTTTTAAAGTTTAATTTTTTTAAAATTTATTTCTTGTTAATTTTAAAGTTTAATTTTTTTAATTTATTTCTTGTTAATTTTAAAATTTAACCTTTAACATTTCGAGGCTTTTTTTGTAACGCTTGTTTTCGTGCTTTCGGGCTACGTCATTCTGATTTGAGCCGACAATCTGAGAGATTATAAAGACGTTTTACCTATTCACTCCTTCTCTGTAGCAATCCCTTAACCATACGAATATAGAAAATATGGCGCCCAGTTAACAAATTTATTTGTCCGATATTTTGGAAAGGTGGTCATGGAATCGGAAGATATCATATGGTGGGGGGGGGGGGGAATTGAGGCTTAATGGCGCGTCGACAACGTGGTCATTAGCGCCAACCTCAGTCACAGTGCAGTGGTCCGGGTTGCCACTGCACCACACATTACAGAGATGTTATTCAAACCCCTAATCCAAATCTTGTCATACATCTGTACCTCCTGCAAAAATTGAAAAACACCGGACAGGAGGACAGACTTATCGCCCAATTGACGCACAATGTCATGCGGAAGATGGAAACGACGACGAAAACCATCAAGACCATATCATATGGTCCAAGATAAACTCTCATGTTTTATGATGTTGGTTTTTAAAGAGAAAAAAATTATGATTTTCTTAATTTTACTTTCTGTTTCCTGTTAAAGGTTCTGAATTCTGCATTAAAAAAATTATATCAGGAATCACGTCACTCCGAAATAGCTCTTTGTTCATTGGCTTTATTCTCACTTGTTCTGAAGTTAAATAAATAAACACAAGTGTAAAAAAAAAATACAAATAATATATAACGGCTTTGTGTAATATATCAAAAGTTAAAATTTGAACCGAAGTAATTCAGTAAAAAGTACATTACGCAATCAATAAAAAGAGGCCCACTGTGCACGTCCCTCCGACTGGGCACTTCCATCCCAAGTGGACCTTTTTTTCATCGGCTGCATTGTATTACCTCAGTTCAAATTTTAGCTTTTGGAACATTTCGACTTTTCTCTGCCGTATTAAGTAGCTTAGATGTCTACGAACTTTAACTTTATTACAAATTGTACAATTTTTATTCCAACGTTCTGATTAGGATATTTCATTTTGTAATACTGCAAAAGTCCTACGCTGTTTTTTTCCCTACCTCAAGATGATATTTTTACGTGCTTTTGAAAAAGTGCATAAGAGTTTTTTTTTTTACCACGTAATCGATGTCAGTGGGTTGTAATGATTGTCATTATAGTTCGTGTGGGTGTAGTATCATTTCCGAAAAGGTGGTCGTTACTTAACATTGATCTTCTTAATATGCTTGCAAATTATAGTTCTTTAGCAATGCGGGCCGTGCGTAAATGGCATTAAAAAACTTTGCTCTACTTTTCTAAGTCAGGGACAGTTATTATTGTTCTTACTTTAAACGTTGCCTCGAATATAAGGAAATAATAACGTTATTAAGTTCAACCTATCATTGACGTGATTTTTTCCCCTCTGGCAGTGACGTAACTTCTTTGAGGGGATAATATGGATTTGTACAAAAGATCTCTGTGATTCCTGAAAGGTCAGAGGGCATAATATGGATTTGTACAAGAGATATCTGTGATTCACTAAAGGTCGGATGGGTAACATCAAAGGAGACTTACGAGAGTGTTTTAAAACTGTATCGAGTCTTTTTATTGAAGAAATGTTATATAAAATCATTAAGTGATTAAACCCGAAATATTCTAATAATACCACACGATATCCTTGCTTGTCATTTCTTATTAACTTGTGGTTATGCGTTTACCACAAACCCTATGTTTCTAAAATATGTGGTTTATGGTAAACGCATAATCACAAGTTAAACAGAAGTGACAAGCAAGGATGTCGTGTGGTATTATTATTAAACAAGTGGACCGGGATAGTTTCACCCACAGAATACTTCTATGCCTTTAATGCTAGGAAAACAATGTAGAATATCATGATGGTTTACATAAGCAGTGACACGACGTAGTATTATTGGGTATAACTCTATGCTGGAGTCTTAATGGGTTAACTGCAAGGGGCACTGCGGACAGAAACAGATGGGCATCATACTGAAGCCGATGCTGTGAAGAGTGATTTCTTAGACCTAAAACGCGCGATTTTTGTTGTTGGAGAAAACAACGTTATTTTAAGCCTAACAAATCCGCTCTTCCGTTGTTTGTTTTTTCTCTCCATTTTTATGTGGTGCACCTTGTAGTTATGCCCTCCAAAACCCATATTGGTGCCAATATGGCGGCAAATGTCACTGCTCTATAGTTTAGATCATCAACATAAATGATAACATTTCTTGATAGTCACCATTACGTAGGTAATGCGAACTCATATCACACATTTCACACATTACAGAAATGTTAACCAAACCCCAAAACTTGATCTTATTGTATATCAGTATACCCTCCTGCAAAAATTAAAAATAAAACCCAGACAGGAGGACAATGCTCGCGCCCCATTGACGTGTTAAGTCTAACGGAGAATAGTTGCAGCAGCTATCGTGGATATGTGCAGGCAGTCAGACACCAGCGCGTGATGAGAAGCACCTTTCGTCTGCTTCAATACTATGCGACACTACAAAAGAAAACGCTCATTGTGACGACTGGGTATTAAAAGTATCAAAATGTCATATTATTTTGAAAGCTACTAATTTACTCAACTTATGCCCACGCACAGTAATTAATCCCCCTGTGAACACGTACAATAGTCAGACGTCGTTACTATAGGGGAAAAAATGCTGGTCTAAGCGAATTTTGAAGAGTCGGCAGTTACCAGAAATTGTCAGTTGGGAGATAGCTGGGTGGTTGGAAACAAGTAACATCAGTAATTTACATACGCTCTTGGGAGCTTTTCTACACCAGCAACAAGTAAATCATTTGTCGTTTCCACTATAAAATCAACACCCACAGTTACCATGAACGAATACAACTTACTGCATTTTACCGCTATTATTTAATGCATGTAGCTTTTTTAGCTTTTTTAGGGTTTATAATAAGCAAGCTCGTATGGTAAAGACCTAATTGGTGTCGGCAATGGATGTATTGCTGTCGATCTTTTTTGGAAATCGGTTATTTCGAATTTCTCCCAATAGAAGAGGGCGGGGGGTTGAGGCTTATTGGCGTGTCGACAGCTAGGTCATTAGCGCCAACCTCAGTCACAGTGCAGTGGTCCGAGTCGACACTGTCCCACACATTATAGATATATTACGCAAGCCCCGAATCTAGATCTTATCATAGATCTGTACCTCCTGCAAAAATTGAAAAACCTCTAGATAGGAGGACAAACTTGCTACCTAATTGATGCGCAATGGCTCGCGGAAGACGGAAACAGCGACGAAGATCACCAAGATGGTGATAATCAGTAATTAAGTGACGGACCCTAAGTAGCCGTCGACACCAATGACATTCAGGAGGGACAATCCTCTTCAAAAGGAAACAGTTAGTAACCCGATAGAAATACTTAGAGACGCACGCATTGCTTCATTAAAAACAATTTGCACTGTGCCCAAGAATGATAGCAATTTCGGCGTGAGGGTGTAATTATTGAAGAACCCTACATCGGGATCTATTATTGATCACAGTATGAAATTCCAGTTGCTACGATTCTTTATTGATTCTGTATAGAAAGTATTAATGAAATCCCAATCTGATGTTTCCATGGGAGACACTAAACTGTTCAAAATTTTCCTGTTCCATTCCGTATGTTTCCCTTGTACTATCAAAGGAGCATGGCGAAGGAGGGGGGTTAGGTTCCAGCGTTACCTCACTCCCTTCCCCAAGCCCCACTCCCTGAAGATCACCTCACAAAATGCGGTTTAGTTGTAATATTCTGGGTAATCAATGCGGAGGTGTTAAAATTGCAAATATTGGTGAGATTTTGGGTCAAACGACAAATTGCTCGAAAAATGGATAGCAGAGTACATATTTTAGGATATAAAAAAGGGGGTGGGAAGGAACATACGTTATTTAAAAAAAAATTAATCACGAGCAAGTTTTTAAGGAAAAAGAACTAGCAAAATCTTGTAACCTCTCAAGGCCAGTCATTAACGCTGACGCTGATTTTCGGAAAACTTGCCTGAATGTAATCATGCATAAAAATTAAAGGGCTGCATACATGTGTGTTGTGCAGAAAAAAATGTAAAGCATACAAACATAAAATTGCCACAAGCAGGGAGCCGGTTTTGACGTTAAAAAAATGTTTCACGCTTCATGAAATTTCGCGTTGCGAGAAAATCGGCAGACTGCGGCGTTTCCAGAGTAATAAAAATACAACAAATCGGTTGCTCATCAGAAGGCTATGGAAAACCATTTTAAAAGCAATATCTGAATTTTCAATATCAGCCCTTTGAATCTCATCACGATTCATGATACCGTCTGTCTGCAGTTTCTTATTTTAACAGACTAATCATATTTCTGCCTTTGTCAGGCTAACAAATGAACCAATCATGCTTTCATCTCCGATCTCTTGGGTAATCTATGTTTGCACGAGAGAAGCAAGGCTTAGCTTTCCCTAGCGTACATACATAGATGGCCTTCCCCAGCTTCCCTACGCCCCCTCCCTTCCCTTTCCTCAGTCATGCTCACGTTTATCGCGAGAGCAACACGAGATTAGACGCTGGTGCACTTGTAAATTTGGCTCTCCATTCCCACTTCGCTTGGCAGTGCAGGGCGTCGGGGAAGACGAAGGGGGAAGGAAGGGAAAAGACAGGAAGAAAAAATGGTGCCCGCCTCCTTTTGAGCTCTTTCAAGCATCGATCGTTGGTGTTCCGACTGAGGCTCCGTCGTCCATTGGTAAAGAAAAGAATAGGAAAAGAAAGAACGAAAGGAGTAAAAGCAAAAAGAATGAATACAAAAAAAAAAAAAAGAAAAGAAAAACGAGAGAACGAAAAAGAAGAAAAAATGGCATCGTCGTAGCAGGCAAGGCAGGACCACTCGTCGGAATGACGACGACGCGTCGCACGAGCAGTGAAACGAGCCACAGGAAATGGAATTGACCTTGTGCACGTGCTGGCTATTTAGCAACGCTTCGCTACCTTGAATGTCCTGCGTGGGAAATACAACGTGAAATAGAATTAGGAAAAGGAAGATAGTGAGAGTGTGTGTGAGAGAGAGAGAGAGAGGGGCAGAATGGAATCGCTTAAACGTTAGCTACGAATTCGTCAGTAGCGCGAAGGAAGATCTAACGAATGAGCGGAATAGTCTTTCGTAGCATAATGAAATGAGTGCCATCAGCGAAAGGCCTTTGAACTCAACCGAGCCTGATTGCTTGATGACAGGCAGTGATCGTTTGGTTTTAATCACGTGTAATGTCGTGAAGCGGTTTTCCTGTGTGGATATGTTTTGGAAACTGCTATGACAACACAGGATTTCGTTTTGCTAAGCCAGCCAACTAGTTATCGACGTCGGTGATATAATGGAAGAAATGATTTTATGTATTATTCGCCTCCCTGACATGGCCAGTATCGGCATGAGAAATGACAGCCATTGTTCATCGCAAAATGAGAGCAATACTCCGGGAATTGCTCGTCAGTATTAAGTACCACAATTTCCTAACAGTGAAAACAGCATTAGTGTTTGTAAGTCTAATCCATCCGTTCATTATGTCCAGTTGTTCATAATGTCGAATTAAGTTAATCATACTTCAGGAGATTCATATGTGAGGTTAAGCTAATGTCAGGTGATACATATAAGTGATATTGTTCATATGTCAGGTGATGTGTATCTTTGTTTGTTTGGTTGTGTCATGTTGTGTGTATGTCCAGTTATTCATATGTCCATTTGTTCAGACTTATGGTTGTACACATGCATAGTAGTTCATAGTCACATGTTAACATGTCCAATTGTTATGTCCGATAGTTCGTATAGGACCTATGAACTGCCAGACATTATGAACACTTGGACATTATCAATGGCTTGACATAGGCGCTACTAGCTATGGCTCAAATCATTACAGCACAAGCATCATGCCATAGTCAGACACAACAGCAACAACACACACAATTATTTTTTTTTAATTAATAAACTCAAAACGTAAAACGTAAAACCTAAGCCTCCCGAGCAAAACAGGTTAGCAATAGGTTTAAATGCAGGTTCGAGGTGGGGAGTTGAGGAATATCACGTTTTAAAGCCTGGTGCGAACTGGCTATAGGATGGGTTGGAAAGGAAGGGTTTTGTTTTACACTGTGAATTTCCAAGATTGTGCAAGATTGGCATATATTAATTATTACGATACTTTCGTCATTTTCATTGTTTAAGTCACTGTCTAATCACGACACCAGTGAGTTGTAACTCCGTCCCGAAAAACTAAACTGTGAAAACTTTCGTTGGGCATTATTATGCTACTTGTTCCTATGCTTATGCTTATGTTGATTGTGGCATGTCAAAGGTGCTGGGTTTTCCACTTGGACTTCTCCAGCTAAATTATCCCTCTCGTCATCTACACTGGGGCAGATATCCAGGTTTGAGTTTGGCTCCCTTAAGTAAAAACAACAATAACCTATGCATGCACTGACGGAAAGCTGAATGGACTCGTACGTCTTTAACAATGTCTGCATTTCACTTTAAATTATGGATACTTTATTGTGCTAAAGATCAGTGAACACAATAATGTGTAAGTACATGTATACTCATTCGAGACATTCTTGTACCAACTGATTGTCCCCTATTACAAGAATCAACTCTCCATAAGATAAAAGTGGGTAAATTTGGAACAATGAAAAAGACAGCGATAGCTGAATCATCGAACGATGCTTCAAGCATGACCGTGACGTCATGCTTTGCCAATTTCATGAACGCCTGCAAGCACACAATTGTTATTACATGCATTCAGTGCAATTTGTACACGCCTTCTTGACTGTTGCAACTTCTAAAGATAATTTATGGTCATAACATGTATTGTGTAACAGCGGGCTGGTGGTAAGTGATGTAACACAAACTTTTAGTAGAGCGGCGTTTGAGGTGGTGTGGAATCGTCTGAGGAGCGAAACCCCCGAGGACGTTCGACACCTCCGAGTTATACCACAAGTTTGCATTAAATCTATTACTCTGGCCCATTTTTTGCAATATTTGTTCAATGGGTCAGTATTTTCATCAAGTAAACAACACCCTGCATGACGAAAGTGTTAGGAGTGCAGCTTCTTGTATGCCAAGTTTCAAGTGTTGGTTCTTGTTCCTCATTGGAACTTCCTTTACAGTTCCGCCTTTAGTGTTTCTTATGTTCCAAGTGCCAAGTGTTGGTTCTTGTTTCTCATCGGAACTTCCTTTACAGTTCCGCCTTTAGTGTTTCTTATGTTCCAAGTGCCAAGTGTTGGTTCTTGTTTCTCATCGGAACTTCCTTTACCGTTCTGCCGTTACTGTTCCTTATGTTCCAAGTGCCAAGTGTTGGTTCTTGTTCCTCATCGGGACAGTCCTTTAGTTTCTTGGAGACTTAAAAAAAAATATAGAATATTTTCATAGTTTCAATAATTTGTGAAAGGTCCCGAAGTCAAAAACCTTTCACTGTTCGGTGCGCCATTTTCATGTAAGCCATTTTGTATTTTATTTTATTAGAAAAAAATCATGTGTATACGTCACTCCAACGACGTTCGCAGTGGTATTACAACTTATCACTCTATTCATTTGGCCTTAACTACAGCACAGACAAACAAACAAATGGACAAAAAAAGACAAACAAGACCAAGCAAAATACCAAACCATGGAGTTAAAACTGGACCTCACTCCTATTCCTCGTACAGCCAATGTTTGTTCATAATATTTATTAGTTTTATGATTTATGTTTCATTTATTAGTTTCTTGCTTTATGTTTTATTTTTTTAGTTTTCTTAGTTTCAGTAGGTTTATGTCACTTATTGTGTGCATGTCGTTTTGACTTTGTGTTAAAAGTCTTTATTATTAATATTTATTAGTTTTATGTATTATGTTTTATGTTTTAGTTTTCTTACTTTTATTATATTTATGTCACTTGTTGTCTGTGTGTCATTAACTTCTGTGTGGTGCAAGTCCTTATTATTATGATTATTATTATTAGTTATCAATTTTATGTTTTATGTTTTAGTTTTCTTGCTTTTATTCGATTTATGCCGCTTGCTGACTGCGTGTCGTTAACTTCTGTGTGGTACTCTTTCCTTGTGATTTTGTCGAGACGAGACAACACGAGAAATAATAATGATAACAATCTTGACTTTGTCATGATCTTGGTAACTACATTCTCGATCTCATTTTGCCTTGTCTTGAAAGTCTTGATATTTCTCGTCTTTTTTTTGCAATAAAATTTAGTCAGTTCCATAAATTTGTAATTGGGCGATAAGTCTGTCTTCCTGTCTGGTGTTTTTCATTTTTTGCAGGAGGTACAGATGTATGACGAGATTTAGATTGGGGGTTTGAATGATATCTCTGTAATTCGTGGTGCAGTGGCAACCCGGACCACTGCACTGTGACTGAGGTTGGCGCTAATGAGCAAGCTGTCGACGCCCCATTAAGCCTCTATCCCCCCCCCCCCCATAAATTTGCAGTTAATAATCAGTTCGGATCCGTAAATTTGCAGTTAATAATCCGTTTAAATGCACTAATTTTGCAGTCAAGTAGGTGTACTTGCATTAGTAAAGGTAAGCCTACCCGACATCCATCCCCCACCTCACCCCAACGCCACACCATTATCAACAATAATAACACACGGGCAGTTTAATCCAGGAGACGTGTTGTGTTAATTACGACTGTGGTCGTGACCTGCGCAAGTTCGGATGGGCAAACTCAGATGGTAGAAAACTATTTCTTTTTAATGGTTGTTGGGGCGGTTTTGTTTAGCTTGAAAGTTGTGGACAACCTACTTCAAAACGTTAGTGTTGCTCATGGGCTAAGGTCATACGGCATACGTATAGTCACGTTCAACGTTTCCCGTGCATATGCCATTAAGCCTCAATCCCCCCCCCCCTGCATATACAAAGCCTGTGTTGGAATGGGAAACGAGCCGCGAAGCACAGTAAATACCTTCACGAAAGTCTGCTTACTGTCAACAATTAGTAAATTAATTGCCTTACCTTTACTCAGTTATGCTTCGTAATTTAGTAATTTAGTAATTTACACAAGTTGTTATCTTTTGTTTGGGATTTTGAAACGTACGTAACCATTACCAAACACAACACACTTGTTCGTATCACTTTGCATTGTACATTATTCATGACTGTAAGCATCCATTAGCGAACAGAAGTAATGTACTCCAAAACAGGTCAACTACTATATGAACTGTGGATTGGTAACGTTGGTGCTTAAGTTGTTCGTTTAGGTAGGAAATGACGTCATCATCAATACAACAGACGCAAAGCATCATGTGATAGTTCTGGATGCAACAAAGTTTCCATTCAGTCTGCTGCTGCTAGCCATTGACGAAATACTGAATATTTTTAGTATGTTGTATAATAATAATAATAATAATAATATGATATTTACCACGAAGTGGAAGGGCGACAGAAGGGGGGGGGGGGGGTGGACCGACTAATACTGTTCCTGCAAAAAATTTGGCGAAGATTTACCACTGGAGTGTCTATACTGGGCGCTTCAAAAAAAGGTCAAGTTGTTCTTTCCGGAGGAGTCGGCAAAACCCGCCTAAGGTAGCAGAACCAACAGTATCTTTACTAAAGCTGTTCCAAATTGTTCCAAATTATGTCGAGAAATGTCGAATCTGGACCTTCATTCTTGGTCTTGCCTCGATCTTAGCATGATCATCCTTGTCTTGTTTTCGAAATTGCCTATCACTTCTTGATCTTGCCGTGTCTTGGGTTTTCGAGACAAGATAAGGGAACATTCGATTATTTCTTGTGTCGACAGAAACACTAATCTTTCCAATTCTTTGAACCATTGTAACAATCACTCACATAAAGATAAGTGGGAAATACAGCCACAGAGTAAATTTACGCAAAGAAATAACTTAGTACTTTGCGCACTACGTTAGTAGAGTAAGGTACCGGGTTTGAACCAATGAACCGGATAGCCCAATCACTGCCACAGCGTCATCAGAGATGTGACCAATCATTACCGCCTCAATCATTAACCGGCCACATCGATCACCAAGACGTTACATAGCCAGGTACTGGTTACCTGGTGATGACCTGGTGATGACCCGTTTAAATCTGGTTGTATTACTCGAATGAAACGTCACGTACATGAAAGGGGCTTGCTGTTGTACCTTATTTCTTGTGCAGGTTTATCTCTGTTGGCTCATATCCTATAATTACCTATCTATAAGCAGCGATTTGTGTTTATTAATAATTGACACTGTTGGAATAAACCATTTTATATTGTGCCACTAACGTTTTTCAGACGTTCGTTTTGAAATTCGTAACACAAACATGTATATATACCGTTGTCCCAAATTTGACTGATTTTGTGGTTTATCATTGGCAGAAAAGAAAACTGTTCAAAATTGTGCAAAACAATGGATTTTTAAAGGTCAAGACTGTCACTGTAATATTATTATATTATTTGGTGTTGTCGTACTCAAACGGTTTGATCTTTTGCAGCCTAACAGTAGTCAGTACATTTTGGCAACCAGTGTCACTGGTGGATCACAGGCCAAGAAAGGGAATGACAATACAATTGAAGGGATTCAGTGTCGGGCTAGGCCGTTCGGGAAGCCGGGGATCTCCTGGGAGACCCCCACACAGGAGACCCTTTATTAACTTTTTTTGTTGGAAAACTTCAAAACGAATTCGTATGAAAGTTACATCTCTAAGTTGCAGGAAAACGTTTCAACTTCACGCTGATTTCTTAAACACGCTCGCTGGAACCCACTGGGAAAGCTTACAGCGCTCCTCAGGCAGTCTTGCCATGGTCCCACTTCACGCGACGAACCCCGAAGCCCCTGTAGTATATTCCCGGAGAGGCCCGACTTCACTCAATTCGACCCCAGAGGTATTCAAGCCTTCAGTTGCATAGTTCACAGTGCCATTCTATTGACAGGGGATTGCCTGTTTCACGTTGCTATTGAAAAATTACTTCTCTGTATTCTGCTTTAAACCACTGTTTCTTCCCACTCTTATAGAAATTAGTCAGTAGTCTTATTAACACACACGTTCAAAATTGAGGGGGAGGGGAGGAGGGTATTGAAACGTGTGTATATGAATTTATATTTGTTCTTAAAGTCATTCAGAAAAAGCCTTGCTAAAAATTTATTAGAAACTTCTTTTTACATAAGTGGATCTTTTCGTTTTGTGGGAGGTATTTCAGTTTTAGTGTTTGCCTTCAATTTATGTTTATCTTTCTCGTTTGTTCAGGGAATGTTTTTGTCCTATCAATGAATCGTAACTGCTTTATTCCCAATTACCAATAAAAAAAAATCAGTGTTGGGGATACGCTGTGTATGGTCGATAGAATGTAAATAAATTACTTTAATTGAAGTTACGGGAATCAGAAACAGTTCTAAGAAAGCTTCTTTGTTTTTCCGCTTGTCTCCCTTGTTCATTCACATCATCGAACCGAATTCTGTCAGCAAATAATGCTTTGACCAATGTTCATTAAAATTAGGATTAAAAAAAATCTTTGAGTGGGAAGACTTTAGCAGTTTGAAGCACTACTAACTGAAGCTAACAATTCCAGTGCCAGCAGAAACTTAAAAAATCACGAATTCAACAAAGTGTGTAATGAATTTAATAAAACTTTTAACCAACTAGCAAATAAATTAAAGAAAAACATCATCGAATTAAAAAAAATATAATTGCCTATCTCCTAAATTAGATGGTGTTGCAAAATAGTATAATGGTTCAGCATCCAGAATAAAATGAAGTATTAAAGATTATCAATGGAATAAAAGCTACACGATTGGTGAAGATGGATTCTTATGGAAAACTTTTAGAATGCTGCCGAAGACAGTGCCAAATGCATAAGTTACTTTATAAACTGTATTATTGATACTGAGACATGGCCAGATAAAACTTAAAACACTAAAATAATCAGACCTATTTACAAAAAAAAGTACTAAACAAAACTATGATAAATACAGCCTATCGGAATACTATCATCCATCAATAAAATTATCGAAAAGTTTTTTTTTTTGCAAACAGCATTACTAAATTTATTAGAAAAAATTAAAGGTACTCTCGATGCACTTAGTCATATCAATGAATACTCTACAATTGCATTAAATGAAGAGAAATATGTTAGATTAGCTCTGACTGACTTGCAAAAAGCATTCGACACAGTAGACCATAGCATTCTTTTCGATAAACGTATAAATATGGCTTTCGAGGAAAAATGTTCAGTATTTTACAAAGCTACTTAACTATAGAACCTCAATTACTAAAATTGGCAAACTAAGAGTGATACTTAACAGCTGTGAGTCTGGTTGGTATCCTTCAAAGATCTATACTGGGGCCAATTTTATTTTTACTTTGTATTAACGACCTCGCAGATAATATTAATTTAGTATTATTTGCTTATGATATTAGAAAGTGATTTTATTTATTCCAAAATGATGCAGAGATTACAAAAGGAATTTGACAAGTTACAAAATTTGTGTTACATGAATGAGGTTTTCATTAATGAGGAAATAACCGTACAGATGGATAGCAAATCTAGCCATAATCAAGTCTACGAAAATAATTCCCATACCTTTACAAAACTCCGGGTATTCAAATTGAATTTACAGACATAAAAAAAAAGCTACGTCAGCAAACTACTTAGGGATAGACATTGATGAAAACGAAAAATTTAAAGAGCACATTAAGTGCTTATCAAAAAGCTAAAACAAATTATGCCCAAAACTTATCATATCAGTTACATGTTAAATAATAAAAACAGACAGTTAATTGTTGATGCTTTGGTGCAATCCAATATTAGATATGGCAAAAAATTCTTCCCAAAAATTGCAAAAAAATCATTAAACCACTGTTTATAACGGATCTTAAAAACAATAAAAAAAAAACTAAGGAAATTATGAAGGTAAATAATTTAATGAATATTGAGGATCTTAAAGTTTATGTTACAATTTTAAAGTATTAATTTGCAGTAAGAACGAACATAGTACAATAGTCAGAAGAACGACTTTACCTATATACCACTCTAGAGGTACAGAAAAATACAGAAAAATGCGAGTAAAACTACTATACTTTGTTCCACATTATGTTTTCAGAAAACTGACAGTATGACGCCACGTTTTCTTCCACTACGAGTACAAGAGATCCGTAAACATCCCATTCATAAACTCTAACAGTAACTTTGTTGAGTCTCCAAGTGTGATATCTACATATTTTTGCACTCTTATAGTGAAAGGAAACGAGTCGTCATCCAGTCAGTTTTCTGAAAACTTAATGTGGAACAAACTATATGGAAATCATTATCTTCAGTTATCACAGAATAAATTACACTTTTCTAATTTAGTTATCTAACATTCATTATGTAAATTTGGAATCCTGAATAGTTAAAGGTACATTCCACCCGGTTGACTTTGCTGTAGTGTAGCTAAGTTTTGCAACATTAGTTCAGACATGTGTAAATATTGCAAATGCATTAATTTTCCCGTTTTCCCCCTTACAAAAACGGAATTGCTACATTCACACTTACCTAGGCAAATGTCGCAAAAGCTATTTCGAGCGTCTTGACGCCAAAAGCGACGCGCGCAACACGACAGCGTCGATTTATGACAACAAGAAAACTAGTTTTACTGCAGTACAAGACAGCGAAATGATTTCTGAATGCCGTTATTCGATGGTGCGTTTTCGATTTGATGACTCCGAAATGGACGCCATGTTGTATTTTGAATTCTCGCTGCGAGCAGCTATTTATTCTACCGTCGTCTGATCACTGCTAGAAGCTGTTCTTTGAGTGAGAATAGCAAATTTTGGAAATAGCGTGAAAAGACAACAACGTTTTAGCAATGTTTAAAATTAATGCTGCACTTGTTCTTTGTCCGTGTTGTTATTTATAATACATTTAATTCGTTATGTATTACCGCATTCATTAGTAAAAACTAGAAACCGAACGAAAATAAATAACGGTTGACTAGCAAATATCGTTCGGCGAGCTTCAACATCTCATTGCGTAAACGCGCCCTAACTGTGTTTATTTTTATTGCCTAATAAGTTTAAAATTAGGACACTTCTTTGTAGACTGAAAACTGGATTTGAGATCCAGAAGAGTGGCCCAGATTTTTTAACTTAAGAAAACACGAAGATATAAAAAAAATGACGCTGTGGTTTTGTGTGGGTCACTCCGTGGTCGTTTTAATATTGTAGGGATGGAATACTTGTTCCGTAATTATGTTTATTTCCTTTTGGTAAAATGTACTTTCCTGGAAACATTGGAGCTACTTCATTAGTTGTTTGTGTCCGTACTGCACAGTCTGGCCATTAGTCATTGAAGCAATTACATTGTGAACAAGTGTGCTATAGTTCACAAGTCACATTTAATGGTTGCTGTCTGCACCATCATTTCTTCTTCTTTTAATTAACTTTAACACAGTCAGTATATGAAGCATATGTGCAGTGTTATAAAATTCGGCTATAACGTTTCTTTTGAAATGAAAGCACAGTGGCTGCTCACTAAATGCTGCTGGGACGAAGAAAACGTAAAATGCAAGTAAAGTTAACGATTCACGCCATTGACGAGATTTGCAGCTTCTTTTTGAGTGATCGTAAAAGTCGTTCGGTGATGTAAACTCTTTTAATTGCACTCTAAAACAATACGGCATTATTTGCATCCTTCTAAATAATGACTTCATTTTCCTGCCGAATAGAGCTATAAAATGCTTAGCCTACAAAACCTGAGTTGTGGTTTTTTTTTTAGTTTCAGCATTGTTACTTATTTAAATTTAACTCGTTATTACATGCTTAACATTCTGAACACGGTTTATTTCTAAGGGCTCCATGGAGGTATTAAGGTCTGTATTATGATACGTATTAAGGTACACATACTTTCTACAGTCACACGGCATATTTCCATTTGTTTTTATTTTTAAGTTTCTATAGGGCAGTGACACGACGTAGTATTATTGTATATAACTCTATGGTGGAGCCAGTTACTGGGTTAGCTGCAAGGGGCACTGGTGGGGGAAAAGAAGAGCGTCTTACTGAAGCCAATGTTATTTGACTGGATTTCTTAGGCCTGAAACGTGCGATTTTTGTCGTTTTGTTGGCAGTTGCTGACATTTTTAAGCAAGTGGAATCTTTATTTTCCAATTACAACATAAGCAGCATAAGGGATTGGAGAAAGCAACGGTTTTTTAAGCCTACGAAATCCATTCTCAAAGCACTGGCTTGACTAGAAGTGTCGTTGTTTAGCCCACCATTTCAATCTAGTGCCCCTTGCAGGTATCTCTCTTGTAGCAATATGACGTCACTTGACGCTGCTCTATTGAGATGAACATGTTTTATAAACTGGACAGAATATTCTCCTTTTGTTTATAATTTGTTTTTTTGGTGAAATTGAGTATGAGGTTCTCGATGTATTTCTTTAAAATTAGGTAATTAAAGCTATCCGCAATAATTTACAGGTATCTCTACAGATTATTAAGTGATATCTCTAAATAATTTAGGCGTATCTCTAAATCATTTACGGTATCTTAAAATATTTTAGCGATGTATCTAAATCATTTAGACATATCACTAAATCATTTGGATATATCACTACATCATTTAGAAATATCAGCAA
>JAHWFP010069097.1:0-25024 GCA_023313725.1 Lithobius niger | reverse complement strand
TGGTGATGGTACGGAACCCGTGCATGCGGTTAGAGCGATGCCCGCCCTTCCCCGCCGCCGGCTGCCCTGTTTGTCTCTCTCCCTGCAAGATGCATCAGTTTTTTTTTAATCAATCTTTAACCCAGTTTCAACGTTCGGTTTTCTATAGGTTAAGCAAGTCTAAAGACCAAAACAATTGTATTGGAGACACCGTTACAGTGGGCATGATTTTTTGTCTATTATATACTGCACTGCAGTTGACAATTTCTGGTGCTGGTGTTAATATGCAAAGGAATGCAGTTGCAAAACGATATTCTAACATTCATGTTACTTTTGTTAATTAAAAAAAAAAATTTTTTTTGGGGGGGGTTGGAAAGTAACTTTAGTTGGGTCTTTACTATTAAAAGGCCATACCCTCTCCCTACTTTCGTGCATCCTGCGCATAAATAGATTTTGCAACATTTACATACGTTTGAGCAGGAGCCTATAGAAAACAACTATAGGCTCCTATAGGCTCCTGGTTTGAGTGAATGTACCAAATCATCTCGTACTTGAGAAAAAAACAAGAAAATAAAAGCGTTAGCAACGTTTTACGAACATTTGAACTACAGCAAAGCCAACATAGAGGCACTGGCGTAGCTACGTTAGGCGGGGTCGGTGGCAAATTAGCCCTTTGTTCCCTCCCCCTCCCCTTACTATAAAAAAACGCATGAGCTGAAAAATGTATAAGTCTATACTTTTTCTAAATTTTTTTTGTAATTGTGAAAATAGGCACCATTATTTCGTTCTCTACCCATTTTCACTTTAAAAAAAAATTTTGGAAAAAGGTTTGGTATTACAAATTTTTCAGATCTTGCGTTTTTATGAGCCAACATATTATTTTAATGATAGGGGGGTGGACAGAGAGTTTCGATACTCGAAATTCATCGTTAAAATACAGTTTATATATTCAAATTAAATAACTAAAGAAAAATACAACATATGGTGATTGACGACAAACGCTGTGTTACAAAGGCAATTTACAGCATTTTTTAAATGTAAATAATTATTTTATCTCGGGGGCCCCCTGAGGCCAGAGACCGGTGGCATTCTGCCACCCTGTAGCTACGCCACTGCATGGAGGCTACGATTTCTTTAGGGCGTGTTGGGGAGGAGGGGAGATTAAATAATTTTGGAAGGTCACCACCATGTTTTGCCAGTCCCCCCCCCCCCCCCACGACAAATTCGGAGCAGTCCCAAAGTTGTATCGATTTCGTATTATTGTTAAATAGTTTTTTTTTTAATAAAAATATAAAAAATTTGAAATAAAAAATTAGCACCTAAGAAAATGTAAAAACATCGTCACACTTTATGGAAAGTTTTTCCATTCCTTAACTTTGTTTAGCATATTTTACTTAATGGCAAAAGAAATTAAATCAGCTGCTAATATAAATAATAAACGAAGGAACGCACTCGGTAAAGCCAACACTGAAAACAGTTTGACCGGACACTGTGACAGTACATTTTTTCATCATTATTGCAGCTCACTTGTTGTTCTTAACTGTTCACAATGTTGCCTCCATATTGTTGATTCGTTTAGCATTTATGGCATTTATGCTGTACCATAAGTGAAAGTGAGTTAAAATTACTCAAATTTACTCAAAATTACTCAAATTTAAAATATTTACGCCCTTACCTTTGAGTTGTAACTTTTTTGTGCCGGATCTTTAAGCGCCTCCTTTCTGTACTTTTCCCAGGGTCCATTCCCGCACTTCACTTCTGTGATCACATACTTGATGTCTATATTATTTTTCACTTTGTAGTAATGTTTTTTTGTACAGTGTTCAGGCCATTTATCACGGCGATGTACCGTATGACAAAGTATTTCAAGACACCTATATTTAAATTGTTTGCTTTTCGCTTTAACTTTTGGCATTATTGTCGCACTAAAATCGTCACTGATCTGCCTTCCCGCACACAAGTTCAGACGAACACTTCTGACCGATCTGAGTAGAAAAAGGGTTTGTTTATTGTTTTGGATGCTCTGACCTTAGTGCGCATGACACTGACGAGAGCAAAACAGGTGATCCGCCGACTTGACGGCGTCTTTTTGGGCGGGGGTTTAATCCCCATTACAAATCTTTGTACTGCCGATCCATTCCTTCGTGCTACACTTTTGTGCCCCCTTGGGATAGTTTAAACGCGTGTTCATTGTATGGCTTCCTATAATAAACAAACACCCCCCCCCCCTTCTCCAACAGTACCCTGCTAATACTACCGAGCCGCATCTCTCTGGGAGAAGAGGGAAAAGAGGCTGGAGGGTATGGGGAATTGGAGGTGGGGATAGGGGGGGGGGGGGATAGGAAGAAGGAAAAGTATTGAAGAACTACATGCGCACAGAAGATTCGAAAATCTATAGGTATTTAATTTGAGACGCTTCGACATTAAAAATAAAAATCACCAACGACAAGTGAGTTGGATTCGTTATTCGAAATACTGGGTTTTAATTTAGTCCCCCCCAAAAAAATCCCACGACGCAAACTGCGTCACGGTACCCCCCTTTGGGCAGCCCTGCTCCTTGTAATTTAAACCGTTTTTTTTTTCCGTATCGACTTCAATAATACAACCATGGGCCAATTCTGGTTGCAACAAAAACCCTGCGTTGAAAACACTGAAACACAAGCCACCAGAGTTCAAAATTTAAAACACAAATTATGCTACAAGTTCTTTTGTCATTTCAGTAAGTTTTATTCCGTACTTGCTGGATTACCGTACTTAGAAAATTGCCAGTTATTAAAACTTGCACACCACATTTTAATTGCTCTTCCGTAGGCACATCGAACAAGGGAACCTACGTTTCATAAAACAATGGTGAATTAGCCCTTAAATTGCAGTTTGTGGCCAATTAAAGGCCAAAATCATCAAAAACTTGACGAGACGCACACATTGGAATATTCTTGGATGTAACCAGTCTGGCGGTTTACTGAATTTTGTGTTAATTAGACAGCTACTAATTCCACAAAATTCGAGGCTCGTTTTCGTACAGTAATCGTGCGGCCAAGCACCATCGCATAGAACCTTTGTTACGAAGGTTTAAGGTAAAACACTAACAGCGCAAGCAGGGCAAAACGAATACAAAGTAAATAAATGATCAGTGCCTGTCATACTTTACACAGTAGTTCAGAGAAGAATGACCCTAGTTTACAATGTTCAGTGATAAATCCTACATTTTCCAAGCTAAGCTATTCATTTATCAAGTCTTCGTAACAAGCACAAAACAGGACTACTCTTCGTAACAGTCTAATCAACGAAAGAAAATAACTTTCTTAGTTGTTCTCTCATCGTTAACAAGGCCCTTTATTTCTTGCTTGCATATTATCTGTCCCATCATCAATCAACACAATGGATTGACAATACTATACGTTCAACTTAAATTTCAATCCATTCATCACGAGTGTTGACTGACTCTGCCAACAAAGGAAGGAAACAACTTTCTTACTTGCTCTCCGTCATTAAAAATGCCCTTTATTTCTTGGCTTGCATATCATGTGCCCCTTCATCAGCACAATGTACCAACATTCTTAATACCCAACGGCCCATCTCGAATTTCAATCCAATCATCACAAACGTTGACTTATTCGGCCACCAGTGTTCACTTGACAAAGAACCACCCTAGTCCTAACTGAGCATTCCATGCTTGCTTCCTGCCATATCCGAATTGGTCAGAAACGATGCATCCCAAACCTTGAACGCATACGGAGGGATTAACTCTATGCATAAGTGAACAGCCAAGTAACTAAAAGGCCAAACAGACACTAACGAGGGATCACTTTCTGCAGCTATGGGATCTACTCTGGCTGGCTGAAACAAATGAGAATCTATGTACCCTGTCATGTCAGAGCTTTTTGTTTGTTCCACATTAATGACTTCCTGTATTAGACTTGTTCAACCACGTGGTCAGGTTCTGTATTCTGCTAGTTTAACAAAACGTGCGAAACTTAAGCATCACACCAATAATAGAACAGCCCACATAGAAAAGCCGTATAATGTTAGTTGGGTGATTGAATATTTTAATAAATAACATTTGACCAGATAACACGTACAATATACAGAGCAACACACATTTCCGTTGCTTATTCCTTTTTCCACCATATTAAAGGTACAAAGATTCTACTCTGGCTATCTATATCAATCTTTCTACACTGCCATGCCGGAAGTTTCCCGTGTTTGTTCCATCCACGTTAACGATATCCCTTACTACATTGTTCGAACACGTGGTCAGGATCTGTATTTTGATAGTTTAACAAATAAAGCTATACCTTAAGCACCACAGAAATAATAAAAGACCGTATACAAAAGCACTATATTGGTGATAGAATATACATTATGTGTGACCAGATATCACATACAGCATAAGCGTAGTACTGAGCATCACATATCTTCATTACTTATTCCTTTCTCCACCTACCATATAAAGGGCACACAGCTTTTTAAT
Source organism: Lithobius niger (assembly GCA_023313725.1). NCBI lineage: Eukaryota > Metazoa > Arthropoda > Chilopoda > Lithobiomorpha > Lithobiidae > Lithobius > Lithobius niger. Next base: position 20,571 of record JAHWFP010069097.1, on the reverse strand, counting down.
AAAAACTTTTATTACTAAAATCAATAAAATTACTACAAACTAGCCACACTGTCCAATCAATTTTTAAGTCGATAAAAATAAATAAAAAAAAACTAGGCAGAAAATTCATACAAAACGTTTTCAGAGTTCCGACATAGTATGTAGATAAAGACACGTTAATACACTAACTGTTCGTTGCTTCACAATAATAAGTTAAATCCTATTACTCCGTTTTGTATGGTTGGTTTAACAGATCGACAGCAGTGGCGGCGGCTGCACCACCACCACCATGGTTGAATGCTTATAACCGATACCCAAACCTAATATCAATAACAGGCTGGGTAAAACCATAGCACTTTATTTTTCTCAGAATTAAGCTCCTGATTTTGAGACAGCGAAAAGCTGATTTAAAACAATTGTACAGATTTTTTTGACAACAGTTAAACAAAAACTGCTCTGCACAAATGACTTTTACATGATACTTTCAATGGTACTTAGCCACGCACAATTTATTTTAATTTGTGCTTCTAAACAAATCAAGTTGTTAGGGTTTCTTAAACAAATTCTACTTTAACAGTCTAGTTTTTAGCACACACCAACGCAAAATTTTAAACTTCAGTGCACAAAAACATAATACTGTACCAAGAATCTGCGATGAACCAAGAAATCTAGACGTTCTAAAGTTGTCTATCTTCCTCAGGTTTTCAACTCGGTTGTCAGTAGTTTCGTTTTCTAAATCGGGCTGTTTGTAGTCCGTAGCGTAGCACTAATTTGAATAACATGCTCTCACCCGCTGATCTACATATGGCACATTCGAAGGGGAGATACTGCATGTTTTCCATTTCTCACTGAGCAGGCACAAAAGTGGTAAGTGGACGAGATGGTCGATCTGGGGGAAGGCTAGGGAATTTTCTGTGTCACTGCTGAATGATATTGCCGTCATCAGTCAGGGACTCGCCATCAAATCAACTGGAAAGAAATCGCACCCTCCTGGTCACTAATTCCAATAAGACGCTCATCTTAAAGTGCTGGAATCAATCTCCTTAAATACTTTTGTGACACAGAAAAGTTCCCTCATGAATTTACAACCACTAGCTTTTTCCCCAGATCGACCATCTCATCCACCCAATGCTTTCATGACACCTCAGTGAAAAATGGAAAACGTGCAATAGCTCCTCTTTCAGTGAGCCTTATGTAGATCAGAAGGTTAGAGCGCAGCATTCTTTTTAAGAATGACGACGATGGTTTCACAAGTAACTTAGATTAAAAATTAGAAATTTTAAGAAATTTCCAAATTTAAAAGCTGCAAATTTGTACATATCTGAACTCAAAACCTATAAATTTTTGGTGAAATTACAGACTATATCAGTACAGCCCTGCAGTACAAAAAGATCAAAAAAGTGCTAAATTAAAACGCTAAAACTAAAAGAGCACTCAATATGTCGGTCATTTACATAATATCATCCAACAAATGGATAAAATTTTGTTGGAAAGTGTTGAAAATTCATAAGGTGTAATGTTGTCTTACCTCCAGATGCAAAAATAAATATCTTGCACTTCGACTAGTTTTTTTTTCTTTCTGTTATGCTTCTACAGTCATAGCACAGCCAGATTATGCAATGGCTTCACACACCTTTGTTGATAAGGACGCAACAACGAAATCGGTGCCAACTTAAGAGGGAACCTATATAGGCATACCATTTACAACCTTTAATCAGTTGAGTGTACTAACTACTATTAAGTCCAATATATCTTAAATGGACTTTCCAATCATGCCAACCAGTAATTCGGGCAAGGCAAATTTCTGTTATGCCAATTTCCCAAATGTTAATACTGTGTAAAACTCCTTTAGGTCCTTTTACACGATTTTAGCAAGTCAATCCTGACATTATCTTTTCTGCTATGCTATTCTTTTTCTGCAAGCTTATGGCAATTTGTGTTATTCAATCCAGCGTCATCTGCCACTAGTGCAGTTACTTTTCTTAAAACTAATTCAACCGGACGTTGAAGCAAGAGTACCAGGGAGCAACGTATGTTCGTGGCTTAGATCGACTTTTTTCTTTTGGTAAGTCTTCTCAAGCTGACTGTCAGTCTTCAACCCATGCATCTGCAACAAAATTTAAAAAAATAAGAAATTCATGAACACTGCTGAAATTCAGGCAATAATTTATGTATTTCAAGTGGTACCAGAACACATTTGGCACCATTCACACAATAACACAATGACATTCAGCTGGTTGAATTGACATTAGTTGAATTGACATTTGTTCATTCCTAAGTAGGGGTGTCTACCAAAAATCCACATTGAAAATACCTGACTTCTGACTTTTCCCGACATTTTTGTACTTTTTTCTAACTCACAGACTCGTTAGAGAAAACCTGAGAGTGGCTGCTTCCAGCTAAGGGTTCTGGAGGAGCCATTAAAAAAAAAACGTGTTGCCTCTGCACAGCATTCCCACAATTCAGTCTTCCATCAAAAACTGCAAAATACCAGTATTACCTGGTTGATTTTGGTTTCTATTGCCTATTGAAAATATCCATTACCATTTTTAAAGCATTTCTCTTCTCAAAATGCTGTTTAATCTAGAGAAAATAAATCTAAGATATCCTTCCGCGTAGCTACCCACTGCGCAGCCTCCTAGTATATAAACCGAAGTGGAGCGGCATTGCTCACCTTTTCGGACTTCTATTGTTCCCAGATGGCAAAAAGAGGGGAGGAGGAAGGAAGTCGGTAATGTATATTTTCAATAGGCAATAGAAACCAAAATCAACCAGGTAATACTGGTATTTTGGAGTTTCTAGTTGCCGTGAAAATACACATTACCTTTTTTAAAGCATTCTACAGACTTCGTCACGGTGGCGGGCACCATCTGACCAAGCCCCCTCGGGTAGCGACCGGTTCCCTACACAGATCAAAAGTGTGCAAAGGAGTTAGAGTACACGTTGGGCAGCAACAAATGGCCCAATGCGGTAGAGTCCGGCAGCAGGACGAGACATATCCCGGAGGTAGTGAGAGGTAAGGACAGTTGGACTACGCCAGGAGTCTGAATCCATGATGTAGGTAAACGGTATATTACTGTGGTGTGCCCAGGAGGTAGAAATGGCACAAAATTCATGAGCCGTAATTCGAATACCATTTGTTGCACAATTAGTATTAAGTGCGTCACAGGTTTGGACGATTACGGTTTTGAGCCAAGTAGCTATCATACGGGTTGAGGTTATGCCTGTTTTATTATGAAAGGTATAAAAGCCGAGTTTGGCCTCGACGAAGAGGCTTGGAAGCTTTGAGGTAAAGTGAATTGCGCGTACGGGACACAAGGCCCGTTCTTGCTCATCGCCTAAAAAGTTGGATAGAGAAGGGATGATGAACGGTACGGTTCTTTTATCAGGTCTATGAGTATTTGCCCTGAAGGTAGAATGCGGGGTTAACGCTACCCCAGTGTAGTTGTCAAGGAAAAACAATCGGTGTCCGTGGCTGAAAGTGCTAGAAGTTCTCTGCACCGAAGACAGGTGGCAAGGGCTTACTAGGAACACAGTTTCTTGGAGAGATGGTTGAGTCGGGAGCAACTCATTGGTTCATAGGGTTCATGGGTCCATTGGCGGAGAGGACAATGGATAGGTCCCAGTCAGGATTTTGTCGGCGTAATCGTGGTCTATCCATTTGGAAGGAATGGATCACGGAAGAGATTCTGTAGTCGGTAAGAAGGTTCGTATTACCTGCCGCTTTAAAAACAGCATTCAGGGCGGACCGGTAAACGAGGATCGTGGATCGTTGCAAACCGTTGTTGAATAACATTGTCAGGAATCGGAGTAATTCTGGCGTAGGGGTAGACAGGATCAACTTGTTCTTGGATACACCAATGAAGCCAGCGCTGTTAGTGGCTGTTGTAAATTATGTTGGTAGAGGTGCGGACGGCATAAAAGGCGATGCCGACGGCCTCGTTCTTAGAAATGCCTGTTACTCGAAGGAGTTGGACGATAGTAGCCACCCGTGTAGTCGGAGTGCTTGAAGGTTCGGATGTAGGATTGATCCCTAGGTTTGGGATAATGGGTTTGGTTGTGTCGGCAATGATCGGAGTAGATCGACGAGTAGGTCCAGGAGTGCCGGGAACCAAGCTGCTACCGGCCAATCCAGGGCAATGAGGAGGAACCGATCTTGGGAGTTGGTAATCTTGCGAAGCACTAATGGCAGAAGCCGTGGAAGGCGTATGCGGACAGGTGATTCCAATCCAGGGTGAGAACGTCCACGGCCCAGGCTCGGGGATCAAGGAGTGGACTGACGAAAAGGGGAAGTCTGACATTGAGCTTCGTGGCGAAAAGATCTAAGATTAGGCGACCCTAAAGGGCAAAGAGGCTGGTGCAAATTGTTGAGTGAAGTGTCCAAATGCTGGACGGTGGTGATTGTCGTGATAGGGAATCGGCTATCACGTTTAGGTTGCTGGGAAAGTGGGAGCGGGAGCAGGAGATGTGGACTGGATACAAAACTGAAAGATTTCGGAAGCTAGGTGATGAAGGAATAGGGACCGTGTCCCTCCTTTTTCCGTAGGTATGCAACGGCAGCGATGTTGTCGATGTGGATCTTGGACTATGCGGCCCGTGACATGGTGTTGGAAGTGTTATAAGCTGTTGAGAACAGCACGTAATTCCAGGACATTGATGTGACCGGATTTCACGGTCTCCCAAGTGCCGGACGCAGCCATATTGTCTATTGTCTATATGGGCTCGTCATCCTATTAGAGATGCATCTGTGAAAAGGTGGACTTGGGAAATCAGTTCATAAAGGGGAACCGAGGTGGTAAGGTTTGTGAGGTCTATCTATCAGTTCATTGTGTCGGACGGGAAGGAGGGATCGATCCGTCGATGAGGGAGGAGCATGGCTTGCTGTGGGCTGCCCTATTGAGCCAATCGGTAATGGTGAAGCAGCCTGGCCATCCATCTGTCGTATGGGACCAAATCCACGAAGGAATCGATGATCGCAATGACAGAGGCAAGGTCTTGGAAGGTGTGATGAGGTTGTTGGAGAAAAGACCGGACAGCTGAGAGGTGGTTCTTGATCTTCTCTGGGGACGGTATGACTGACGATAGGTAGAGATCGAAGCATACTTCGAGGCGTGACTTGGCAAAGTTGATGCCTAGTCCCAAGCGAGGTAAAAGAGACACGACGATGTGAAAGTTGCCGGTGAAAGCACATGAACCGGGGTGAGGCAGGAGGCAATCGTTGAGAAAAGCAAGGATAAGGATGCCTGGTTGGTTTGAGTGCGGTTTTGAAATGAACTGATTGAGTGGCCGAAGGTTGAAAAGCAGGCGTGATTCGCCAATTTCGTGTTACAAAGAAAAATTTGCTGCTGTAAAAGCTGGGGCTGGACGGGGGTGACACAAGTCGAGGAGTCGAGGTGCAGCTTTTAGAAGTAAAACAAGTCTACCGGCTCGTAGATGGGGAGGTGCGGGTGTCTGATTCCCACGGCGGACTTCGTAGTATAGGGGGAACCAAATTTTAGCTTGGAACTGTCTAAAATTATAGAGAGGATCACCGGTTCGGAGGTCACCTTTGCCAAGCTTTGGCATAAAAACGAAGGCATCCCCCCACTCCTGTGGGGCTTCAGTAAGAACTGCGGTTCCTTAGGACGGGAAGGTGATCGTTGGCACTGTCTATTAAGGGCGGATGATCGTCCAAGGGACCGTGCACGACCTCGACCTTGGGACCGTGAAGGAAAGGGTGACGAAGACCGTTGGACGGGAACCGTGGGAGCTGCTGGTTGCCTTGCGGTTCCCCAGGTTTTTTTTGGGGGGGGGGGGAGGGGAATCGGGGCGGGAGGCAACCGCAGGCCGCTGGCGGTGAAAGGATCGATTTCTATTAGGACGAGGCTTGCGGGATGTATTAAGAACGACTTCTCGTAATAGAAGCGCTGAGGAAAAAGTGTCCTGGTAAACCAATTCATAGCAAGGTGGGCAGCAAATCAGCTGTTATCTGAAGACCCGATTGATGAGGACCCTAACTACAGCATGTCACTTGGTAGATCGGTGTAGAGGCATTCGTACAGAGTTGTTGGCTGTACTTAGGACGTCTACCTGACAGGCAGTACGGGGCCAAGGCGGGGTCATCATCGCGTAGGATGAATACGAGAACCGCAGCCCAGCGTGGTAGTTATGGAGCTAAAACGTAACTGATTTGGTGTCAGCAGTTAAGGACTCTGATTCTGGGTAAGCGTCGAAATTGCAGGGGTAAGTGGTGCCCTCATTGAAAGAAAAATATTCGTGATCTGAGGAGGTGGAGGATCCTTGTCTAACCTGAGTGGTGTATTATTTCCGAGGAGGACACCGCCGGTCCCCAGAGGCGTTGCAAGGAGCATAGTTGATCGTCCCAACAACAGAGGTCGGTGGGGAAGTTGATCACAGAGACCGATCCATAGCTTGTAGGAAGACCTCAATCAGTACAGGAGGTATCGGAAGTTGTGCTGGGTATATATAAGACGCAATCTGGGATGATTCCCTTGACTGCTTTTATTAACGCAGGTAGAAGGATCTCAGAGATCGGGATTGGTGTGAAATGGGGGTCCTTAATCCGCTTAGGATGGGTCCGAGGAATAGGAATTGTGAAAGTCATCTTCTTAGAAACTCATGGCTTGGGACTGAGAACCGTGTTGAGGGGAACCGGTGAAGGTGGAGGAACATCTTGTGCCTGTAAAGGACCGGCATCGTCGGATCGGTGTTATATCGGGACGTAGCTACCCCAGCCGAAGTGTAATTGGAAACCGGGTACTTACCGTTCGGAGTGATGAATCCAGGAGACTCTGAACCCGCACGCTGAAAAGAAAAACGGACGGTTAGCATGTAGAGGGGCGGATCGTGTGCTTTGAGATGAACGTGAGGACAAGTCCAAAGAAGGCAACCGTGTTGGAAAAGACGAAGCTATTTTAGTAGCTGTCGTCCGAGCCCTAGCTTGAAGTGTAAGTCTGGCGTAACGTTCCTTCGTGCGAGCAGGTTCCTCGCTGAGGGATCGTAGGTCCTGGGGTAACCCCAGGGAACTGGGGACGAAGTCGCCGTGTCACACGGTTGAGGGGGAATCTAGAGTTCACACAGGAACGGATTCCCAAGTGGTAACCAGGAATCGAGTGGATCATGATCCGCTGCGAGTTCCAAAACCTCAAATTTGCCCGGGACCGGCTGGCCCAGGGAAACCAGAGAAGTGGATCGGGAACGCGGGATCGAAGACCCATCATTAGGCGTGCCCTTCGTCCGCGGTAAGATGGGAATCGGGAACCAGGAACCGAGGACCGGGTAACCGGGAATCGACTTGGAGCGATGTAAACAGCGTGTGCCGTAGAGAAGAAAAGGTGAGCAATGCCGCTCCTCTTCAGTTTATATTCTAGGAGGCTGCGAGGTAACCTGCACAGTGGGTAGAGACGCGGAAGGATACCTTCGATTTATTTTCTCTAGATTAAACAGTATTATGAGAAGATAAATACTTTAAAAAAAAGGTAATTGATATTTTCACGGCAACTAGAACCGTAAAATTAAACACATGTCAAGCCTGATTGATGCTCAAATCTACGGCGAAATACGTAAAACTGATTTCCGCGACATGCAGTAATTGTGCAAAAATGGTAGGCCTAATCCGTAAAAAAATTATCAAAATGTTAAATATCTCTGCTGAGAGATTCAGCTATGAATCGGTTTTGGTATTTACTATTTTGTCGTGCGATATAAAAAGTGTGTGATAAACAGCACATAGTTGCTCAGCTATAGGCCTAACAAACAAACAAAAAAAAAACGGATCAAAATTAACAGACACTATGACTGTTACTTCGAAGTGTACTTCGAAGTATTTTTATTTTACCCAACATTAGCCTGTTTTAAGAGAAAATAATATCGTCCTCACTTACCAGCGGTGACCATTCCTGACCTAGCATGATAACATCCAATTTCCTGACTTTTTCTTGGCTTCCTAACCTACTTTCTAATTTCCTGACTTTGCTGACTGGTAGATGCCCTGTACAGCAACAAAAAAGGCTACCAGGAATAGCTTGCCACATTTATTCATATCTGCAATCTATCTCCACAAAAGTAGGGATAACTTGAAGGAGCTAAACCTCGAGTCACATGCCTCTACCAACTCAGTCACGGCTGTCTCTGAAGTCGGCTTGTTAGGGGAACCTAGTATTGTTGTCGTTTCTCCATTATTGCCCATCTCTGTGTATAGTTTTTAATACTTAAACTTTGGTCTGTCTATAACGAGTTGGGCTCGTCTGTGGCAGGTAAAGGGTTAATGCGTGGTTTGCTATCCAAGTTTCTTTGCTATAACACTGTACCGATCTTGCATAATTATAATTTATAATCCGCACTTACGGATAAATCGCACCCATAAAATGACACTTTACCAAAAAAAAGCATGCAAACACGGATTTTCTTTGCAAAATCTTGAAGATGTAAAAATCTGAAAAGGCTGACATTAATCTATTCCTTCTCCTCCTTGTCCACTGGTGGGAGTGGGAGTGTGGACAAACTATAACATCATAAATGCAAAACAAACAAAAAATTAATCAATTAACGTAATCCTGCATCGTCTATTGATGAAAGAAACATTTGCTGATGGAGTACCGTATTGCCTTGAGTGAAAACTGCATTTTTTTTCAAAATGTTAAAAAAAAAAGTAACCTGCGGTTTATTCACAGTAGACAACGATAATGTTAGTGGTGTTTAACGTTTTAAAGACATTTATGCATTTTTCTTGTTGTACGAACTACAAGCCAGTAGCTACAACCATTGTGAAGTTGTGTAGAGACAAAGTGGAACACAACATGTAGCTGCCAATGGAACAGCACTTGGTAAGCTATCTATTACTTCTACTACAATTGTGTCTCCCATGCAACTGGAAGAAAAGAAACGGGCATTCCTTTGAAATATTAAATGTGTAGGCCTACACCAATGAATGTACCTGAATTTCATCCAAACACTAACCAATACAAGGAGATTTTTAGGCTTTAAGGCTTTCAAGAAAGAAAAAGAAAGAATGCTGTAGACTGCTCCGAAAACGTATTTTGTTGCAGACCATTGCAGGCCAAAGATTTAATGAAACAACAACCAAATTCATCCTGTACAGCACTAGATCAAAAGTTTACATGCCCCACAACATATCAGAAAACCTGAACAAGTGAATGGCTACTTTATAAATAATCAATTTACCCCCATTCAATAATAATAAAATATTTGAGTCAAAATAAAACAAAGGCCAGGACAGGGAAGGGGGCTGGACCCACTAAGACCCATCCTAGAGATTAAAAGGAAAAGGAGGATACATCCCCACGCCCCACTCCCGGTTATGACGGCCGCAGAAAAAAGCCCGGCAGGCGGGAGAGGAAATCATCATCATGAGGAGACCCGAGCATATTGTGGTTTGTAAGTACAACCGTGGCTAGGTTTTGAAGAAAGCCAGTCACGGTCTTGCTCATAACAAGTGTGTCAGGTAGAGAGTTCCACACCCGAAGGAATCTTTAACAGCAAAGAAACTACGCCTTGACTCGGTAAGAAAAGCCAGACAAGTAAGTTTAAGAGAGTGTCCTCTAGTAAATAATGCCGGACTGGGATTAAAAAATGGTAGATCAATGCCTACATGGCCATTAAGGATCTTGAATGTAAGGATAAACTCTAACTTCAACCAGCGCAGTTCAAGGGAGTTGGGGCCAAGAACGGACAGTCTTTCAGCACATGAAAATTTCTCAAGGCCCCTGAGGTCCTTGGTAAAGCGGCACGGAACACGCTAGGTGACCAGACTGGAGTAGCATATTCAAGAAGAGGCCGGACAAACACCCTAAAGGATCACAGGTTAATATGGGCCCTACAGAACTGGAAGTGAAACATCGACTTACGATGGCCAATCGACGGTATACGGAGGTTGTCACTTTGCCACAACGGAGTGATGGCTTGAGGTTGGTGGTAAACCAAACTCCAAGATCCCGAATTTCGGTAGTGCAGGGGAGTGGATTACTGTTAATTGAGCAAACATAGTTCTGAATACAGAATTTTTCGCATTTGGCATCTGACAATGGCAATTTCAACCGTGGAAGAGGTGTTGGGCTATGCCTTTGCTGTCCAGCACTAGTCCTGTGGAACATTGCTAGCCAACGACTTATTCCAGTCTGTCCATCGCAAGTCGTTTCTTGTGTAAGTCGTTTCTTGTCTAAGCTGCCAGTTACACAAATTTTTTTGCTACAGCGAGTTCTCAAATAATATCCAAAAACTGGGACTATTTTTAAAATGAGCTTTTAAATACTGTTGAAGAATTTACTCCAACTTGCTACGTCTCCCCAAATAGGGACGAGCCTTGGATGGACAGAGCCTTAAAGCGTCTGATTAACAAAGGCAGAAGATTGCGCAAAAAAGCTTCAGTTTTGAGTTCTGCGAACTTAAGAGAGGACATAAAATCCTTGCGGAGCGAAATTAAACGTCAGATTCGTGAGAGAAAAAGAAATTTTATGAATTCACTTGGTGACGAAGTTTCCCTAAATCCAAAACGTTTTTGGTCCTACATAAAGAATATAAACCCCAAAGTGTGCAATATACCATCTTTGGTATCCCCACACGATGAACGGGTCGAAGATAGTTTAGGGAAATGCAATTATTGAATGTATATTTTAAGTCTGTGTTCTCTGAGCCCTCTCCTATCTGTGATAAGCATAATCTTCCCCATAGAACTCCAAATAGGATGAACGATATCGTGATCAGTCGAGCTGGTGTCGGTAACTTAATACGCACGTTAAAGGAAGGAAAGGCCCCTGGTCCTGATGGCATTGGTGCTACAATCTTAAGAAATGCCGCTGATGTCAGCACTGACTTCTTTCTTAGTGTTTATTTTCGCAAGGTCACTTGACCTGGGAAAATAACCAAACGATTGGTTGCTGTCAGCAGTAGTGCCGTTGTTCAAAAGTGGAAAAAAAAGTGATGTCAGAAATTACAGGCCAGTTGCTCTGACATCAATTTGTTGTAAGAAGCTTGAGCATATCATCGTTAAGGAGATGGTAAAGTTCTTAGATAGCGAAAACCTTATCACACAGGAACAGTTTGGGTTTCGAAAAGGCTCGTCATGCAAGCTAATGCTTGTGTCAATGGTTCATGACATGGCTGTGGGTCTCGACCAGGGCTATACAGTGGACGTGATTTCGCTGGACATGGCTAAAGCTTTCGATATAAAGCTTTCGATACAGTTCCACACGATCTTTTACTAAGGAAGATGGAGGCGTATGGCATTTCTAAGTCAGTTATCCAATGGTTCAGTTGTTTTTTGAAAAACAGAACCCAATACGTCATTATCGAGGGTTCCAAATCCACCATGGTATCTGTTACGCCGGGTGTGCCTCAAAGTACCGTGAGCGGTCCTGTTCTTTTTTTGTTATACATCAACGACCTGACGGATGTCGTTGCCTCGTCACATAAACCGTTTGCTGATGACACTCATATCTATCAAGTCATAAAGGAGGAGATGGATAACCTTGTTCTTCAGGCGGACCTGGACAGGATAAACAAATGGTGTAATACATGGCAGATGAACTTAAACGCTACAAAGACGAAAGCAATGCATATATCACATAAGCGAAAAATCAGTTTTCCTGTTTATACCCTAAAAGGTCTTCCACTCCAAGTTGCTGACTCCATCACTTGCCTTGGAGTCAAAATTAATAATAAGTTAACATGGTCCGACCATGTGGAAAACATCTGCGCCAATGCAAGCGGAAGTTCGTTTCTTTCATAGACTTCTGAAAGATACTAGCCCCAAGGTTCGTGCAGCTGTCTTTAATGCCGTGGTAAGACCTAAGCTTGATTATTGCAGTGCTGTGTGGGACCCCTACACGAAGAATCTAGCCGACTACTTAGAGCGTGTGATGCGCAGAGCAGCTAGAATGTAAGCCTGGAGATTAATATTTTTACCCGTTCGCCAGTGGCTAGTAAGTCCAGTTCAGTTATTCGCCAACTTCAAAAGTTCATTCGCCAACACTTATTTTTTGTTGGGAGTGGGGGGTGGAGGAATTAAAAAATATTAGCGGATAATGCACGTAAATAATTTTAGTCACTATTTAACAAGATTTGTTAGAATTGACATAACTTTGTCACAAACCTAACAACATTCATTAGTAGAACTAAACACATGTTGACAAACTAGTAAAAAATGATAAATAAACAATATTTGGTTGCATGGTAAGGCATAATTTAATTTCTTGATATGCAGCCTTTCAAGGGAGGGGAGGCACCGTCGGAAAGACTGGCAAAAAAAAAGGCAGGCGCTATTTCTCAGACTTTTCCAACCCTCTATTCGTCGTTGTTTTAATAGTTTTCCTTCATAATGTTATCTACCTAAAGGGGGAAAATGGGCAAAAAAAAGGTGGGGGCTGGGGGAATGGGGCACGTGCATCCTCAACGCGAGATTACCTTTGTATGTTCCCCCGTCCCCTCCCCACATATCTGAAGTTTTATTAGGATCCAATGTGGCTGTCAGTGAATCCACACCACTTGATTTTCGACGGATTTTCAGTGTTGCGTTAGAGCTGGCCGTATCCGCGGAGTTTGCAAAATGTTTAAAAACCGGAATCGGATGTTCGGTTCACCGAAAACCGTGAAAAATCTTTAATATTAACAGATTAAAAAAAAGAATCGATAATAATCGTGTTTTACTATAGAAAAAAAATTGCAATACGAACCGTACTTTACGTAGCCAAAACATATTTATAACGAAGTATAACAGTTAGGCCTAACAAATAAAATGTGTTAAGAATTTTACGCGATTCATACTTTTTATTTTAACACATGCTTCCTTTTTAGTTTTTACCCATCTTCGATCAGTCGGCATGCTTTGAAATTCTGTTCAATCATAACTACGTGTTGGTTGCTCGTTTTAAATAAGCGGTAGGCTAGGTCTATTATTTAAAAACAATAAAAAAAATTTAATTGTTCACATTGTTTATGTTTAATTGTTTTAGCTTAAACGGCATTGTTTTAGTCATTCTGCTGTGTCTTAGTAGTTTTCCGAAGAGTGCGACTAAATCCTGACGCCGTTTTAGGCCTAACGGAAGCTGATTTCCGTTTGATCACTGAAACCAGAAGTTAAGGTTTTACAGCTACCTAACACGTTGGGAGCGGTGGTTTCGACAAAATAAATAGTTTCTGACGAATATATTAATAATAATTTATTTACGATTAAGCACGAAACTGAGTAAATTGAATGGAAATTATAAGCGAATATAAATTCTTTAAACGAGTTTGTAGTTAATGCTTCTTAGCTGTGGATTGATACAAGACTGACTGAAACATTTCGGTATCCGACGACCGGCGATGTTTAGGCAGGCAGGCAGGCACGCACGCTAAAAATAAAATAGACGGATAGGGAAGGGGGTGACTTAAGTGTTTAGAGGTTGGAAAGAAATATTATTTAAAAAAAAAAAGGGTGATTTTGGTGACTGCATCTCCTCAGACTAATTGCAGTTCATATAAATTAGTGTTTTCTTTTAATATTAATTAATATCTTTTTTGTATTAATTTTTTTTTTAAAGATGTCTTGCTGCAATTGCCAAATTGTCGAGTGGTTGAAAAATGTTAATCGCCAACCAACGGACTTCACTCGCCCCCTGTCGAGTGGCGACCATTAATCTCCAGGTTTACTAGAATGGTGTATGGCGACTTTCGTAGTTCAACCTGTGTCACTGGGCTTTGTAACAAACTGAAATGGTATTCCATGGCTGATGGAAGGAGAAGCCACAGATTACAAGTGATTTTCTGTATCCTAAATGGAAACACGATACTAAACCCCTCCGATTTTTGCTCTCCTCCTGATTTTATTAGTCGTCTCGACCACATCAGGAAAGTAAGGCGTTACAGGTGCAACAAAAACTCCCTGGCAGGGTTCTTTTTCCCCCGTACCATCATTGAGTGGAATGGTCTTGACCACGACGTCATCTGTGCTTCAGCGACGATATCTTTGCGAAAAAGCTGTTGGCATGTTGTAGGACGCTTACATGTAGACATTGTTGCTGAGTGTTTCCACGTGTTCTGTTTTTTCTTTTGTTTTCCTTTCCTTTTAAATTGTTTTAAATATGAAATTGCTATTTTGCTCTTTTAGGGCGTTGCGATTATTTTGTAAATAAATAAATATTAATTGGTGAAATTTTGATACTGGGTGCTACTACACATTTCAAAGTAATAAGTTTAGTGCTATAAAGGGTGTACAAGTGAAAGAAAAAGGGAGAATTGCCGGCTACTGGCTAAATTACATTTCAACTACTTAAACGAAAATATACATAACCTGTAATTTAGCATTTTTATTCTCAAATGCGTTTTCTCTCTAACAGATTAATATTAGCCAGTCGATAGCTCGCTAACTCCTGAGTACGGACCTGCACTTCCCTCCAATAAAACTACAGGACGTACAAACATGACATCTTCTACTCCTCTCAATATGTAATCAAGATGGTGACTCAAGAAGGGAGGTAAGGAGGGTTAAAGGTAATGTAAATTTTCGTTTAAGCAATACCAACAGAATTTAGCCGCTAGCTGGCATTTCTCCCTTTCTATTGCTACGAAAATATACGTTACTTGTGCATTTCCAGTAGACCTCGTCAAAAAGGCGGTGGGCACCACCTGACGGGTTCCCCAGGGGTTGGGAGCTGCCCCCCCCCCAAAAAAAAAAAGTCACAGACTTTAGCACTTTAATTAGGTAGTTTAATATAAAATGGGGTTAAAATCTCAATTCAAATGTGGTGGCCCTGGTTTGTTTTCTTCTCCCCTTACTGCACTGGGAGCTGGATAACAATCCTGGCTGTGATGATGGGCCCCAGCTTGTTAAGTCCCTCTGCATGGGTGGTCATGTCCCGGAAGTAGTAGAAGGGAAAGATGGATGCATTTCTCCATGATGCAGCTTGTAGGATCCCCGGAAATGGAATGCCATTGTGGAAGGCGCAAGAAGTGAAAATGACTAGTAGCTCGTGTGCTGTGAGTCTGATGTTGTTTCGTGGCAATTAACATCAGAAGCGTCGTAGGCGTAAAATTACAGTTCAATCAATTGGCAATCATTGCAGATAAAGTTTCACCGAAGTTCGTCTTGAATGGCAGAAAAAGTTGATTTCTTCCTTTCCGACTTTCACTGCTTTTGGTTCGTTCCAAGTAGAACCTTAACGCACGAGCTGGGCAAAGTAGTCTCTCAGGTTCGTCACCTGTAATTGTGGTGACGGCCGGAATTGCTATCGGTTTAGAGGGTTCATTTGGATTTTGAGTTTTCACCCTGAACGGCTTCGCTGCAAGGCCATCATTATTAAGAAGCCAGTGTTTCTAGTAAATTGATGAAGGTTGTAGTTCATTAAGGGTTTGTTAAGGTTCCTTCATTAGAGAGTTCAGACCAAGGGATAGGTCCCAGTCAGGGAAGAGCATCCTGGTTGCAGGTCTTTCAATTTCGCAGGATTTCATTGGCTTGAAATGCGAAAATCTTCTAATAGTTCATATTTTCCGGCGGCTTTGAAAACAGATTTTAAAGCAGAGCGGTGGACTACTATAGTAGATCATTCTAAGCCCGAGTAGAAGAGGTCATTTAAGAAACTTAGGAGTTCTGGCAAAGGGGGAGCGATTGGACTGACTTTCTGCAAGTGATACCAACTGCAACCATTTTTCCAGTGGCTGTCGCAACTCCTGTTGGTGGAATCTCCGATTGCTTTGCTTGCGATTCTGATGGCTTGGTCTTCAAGAATTCATGCCTCTTTGAGAAGTCGGTTGATAGTAGCCAACTGTGTGTTTGGGTGGAGCAGAATTCCTTTCTTCTGACATAGAACTTCTGGTGCATTGTGAATCAAAAGACTCAAGAGCTGAGGAACCCAAGGTGCTGCAAACCAGTTTGGGGCTATTAGGATGGAAAAAACCTTGTATTGTTTCTCTTTTATGAAGGATCAGGGGCAGAAGCTTGAAAGGAGTAAACATGGATCCGAAGAGGTTCGTCCAAGGTGCTGATATGGCATCCACTGCCTACGCTCGATCGTCTGGGACTGGGCTGATGAAGTGGGTAAGTCTGGCACTGTACCTCGTGGCGAATAGGTTAACCACTGCAGTTCCCAAAGTAGTGAACAGATTCATGAAAAAACTCACCATGGTACTTTGGATGTTCGTATAAATAAAACACTTCTTCAATGATGCTCAAATCCAAAAGTTTACAACTCAGTATTGTGAAATGCTAAAAGCAAATTTTCGACAGGCAGATTGACCGAAACTAGGTGTGCTGTTTCAGGGCACAAAATAGCATGGAAAGACACTACAACACTCTTGGTCTCAAACTCTAGGAATGATAGGCACCTGAGAGGACTTGGATCACTGGCAATTCAGCACGAATTGGGAGAAAGGAGGCCACTTATGAATTTGCAGGGCCCCTCAAACCCTGCCATTAAATTTCTTATCAGTCAGGGGTTGGGTGATCAACTCACTCCAAGATGGCATGAAGCACAGTAAAATCAAAAACGGCACTAATCACAAGAAAAGCATGCAAAACGAGTGATAAGAGAACCACCCTCCAGGTACAGCAGGCTACGACGACCGGCGGATGTGAATGCGATGCGACTCTGTTTTGATGTGGGTGCGGCAGTTATGTAAATAGAACTCGCACGAGGAGAGCCTGATGATGACAGGAGGACTGAAACAGCACACATACGTAGTTTCGGTCAAGTCTGCCTGTTGAAAATTCGCTTTTAGCATTTCACAATACAGTAATGAGAAGTATTTTGTAAACTTTTGGATTTGAGCGTCATTGAAGAAGTGTTTCATTTAGTGAACAGATATTTACAAATGTATGTTTTGAGGTTCCATTCTCCTAAGGTAGGCTTGTGGCGTCTAGAGAGTGTGTTTCAATTATGTTCCGATTTCCTGGAATGTAAAGACAGAGGGGGAGAGTCCATCTTAACCGAAATATAAAGCTAAAAAACCTGCCAAGTGACATTGTGAAGGTGTCTGGAGTTTGTTCTGCCTCCTACCCACAGGTATGCAACTGCTGTGGTATTGTCTACTGGACTTGTATGGTCTTTGCTGTCACCGTGTTCCGGAAGTTTTTTTTTTAAATTAATTTCTTTTGAGCCTTAAGTCAGCCGAAGCAATTTAATGCTTATGTGGCTGAACCGGCTCAATTTTGAACATTACCAGACTTCCGGGAAATCCGGGAAACCTCCGATCATCGTAGGGGCAGAAAGATTGTCCAGATTTGGCCAGAATAGTTTCCATAGCTGCTGAAAGAGCATGGTAGCCTCCCACGCTACCCTGGCCGGCAGTTCTGGCAGGGACTTTGCCCAAGATCTCCTTTCCAGGGGTTCGACCAGATCCGCAAACCTACAACAACCAGGCTCAGCCACGATGACCATGGTGGGTCTTTTGAGAGCTTCAAAGACAGCCTTGAGTTCTAGAACGTTTATGTGGCCTAGTTCTTTAGTTGTTCACAGGCCCAAGGCTTTGTGGCCTCCGATGTGGCTCCCCAGCACTCCATTGATGCGTCAGTTAGCAGAAATAAGTCTGGTTGATGTTCGTGAAGCGGATGTTTGCATATTCTTTTGTTATAGGACATGAACATCTGACTACCATAGGAGTTTCTCAGCAAGGAAGTGTTCGTATATGGCATGCGTAGCTTCTCCTGGTTGCTGGCTTGTTCTTCAAACATCTACTCGGTAATGGTGGAATGGCAGGGTCATCCACCTTCCATAAGGGACAAGACTAGTCATGGAATCCAGCTTTCCAATGAGGCTGTTTAAGTCCTTGAGCTTGTACGATTTCTGTTAGGAATTTCCTGGATTGTTGTACAGACGTATTCTATGTGGTTGAGTGAAGGCATCACTATTGTAGATGAGAGTTTGAAGAAGACCCCTAGGAACAGGGAAAATTGGGCAGGGGTCAGTCTATTTCTTGGGACATTTATTCCAAAGCCTAGGCAGTGTGGTGTTTATCGAAGGTGATCTGTAGGTAAGATAGTTGAGTCTTGATTTTAGAAGCCAGTGGTCCAGGTCTAACCAAGGCGGGCGCTAGAGAATAAAAGATGCCATGTTTGTAGGTCCTGTAGTCTTATTGGAGGAAGTACAGGTCCGCACTTCGGGTTTAGCGAGCTGGCAATTGGCTGAACTTAAGCTCTAGAAGGAAAATGCATTTGAGAATAAAAAATGTACAGATAATGTACATTTTTGTAACAATAGAAAGGAATTTTAACCATTCTTGCCAATTTGCATCTTTATTATAAAATAATATTAAATCAAGGTTATAACCATGCGCAGTCATATGCGTTGTACAGAAATGTCAATTTGTCATATTAAATGATATGAATACACTTATATCACCTCCAAGAATGTTTCTACAAGAGTTCACTTAAATTTTCGAGGAAGAAAACACCGTTCCTCTTCTTCAGAAGACCACACCACAGCAGAGAAAGTTCGTGCTCTGGTGTGGTCTTCTGAAGAAGAAGAACGGTGTTTTCTTCCTCGAAAATTTAAGTGAACTGTTATAGAAACATTCTTGGAGGTGATATAAGTGTATTCATATCATTTAATATGTCTGAATATTATCAGTCAATACCGTTTACAGGTTTTTGCAATTTGTGACATTTTTTAGCACAAATTCTAGCATTAAAGCAGTGCATCGCACCTCCCCGGTGTATTTCATTTGTTGCTAAGTCCCCTAGGACACTCAACAATTATTTACTGGTGACTAGTGAAAACAAAACAAATTAGGGTAGGCTGCCACCAGCTATAGATTACTGACAGCCACTGCTGTAGAATAGTTAAGTTAGGATCTAGAGATATCGTACAACAAAGTAGTAGAACTGTCTTTCATTAATTCAGGGGGTCGGACAAGCATTTGTACATCAGCAATAAAAAAAAATGGCATACGAAAATAGTTTTCTATTTACAGCAGCATTTAACAGAAGTGTGCCACTAATTGTTGAAGAATCTTAGAAGTATTCACCAAGTTCATTTTTCCAAGTGAGGTTTATACGTTTGCTTTAAATTCTAAACACAGATGAATTCCCTGCATTATGCAGCACTGAATCTTAGAAGATTTCAAATTTAAATTCTCAAAGTCGCACTCGTCTTGGATAGAGGGTAAAGATCCCCACGAGATATAAACTAACATGAGAAGGTTACTTAGACAGCCATAAAATATGAAAACTATGTACAGTAGACTCTCCATATAACGAACATCCGAATTAGGAACTTCTCCTTATGAAGAACGATTTTAACTATTTCGTTGGCAGTCTTCTGTTCATATGCTGAAAATACCTCTATACATTATTATAAGGAACAGCTCTCCACATAAGAAGTCATTTTCAGTATTGGACTGATTGTGTTTTGTTTTTTTATTGCGTACGTTATTCTTAGCAAGTGTGTAAAAGCCGAAGTAAAGAATGAGCCTGGTGGCCTTTAAGATTGAGAACTCTCTGTATATAGAACCACTTTTTGGTGCACTAGGTTGTTCATTATAAAGAGATCCTCCTATATTTACTGATCTAGCTCACAATGACTAGGCTAAGGGCCTCCACGAACGAGGATCCAAACCACGACGAGTCGATAGACCTTCTTGCCGTGAACCGCCGTGCTTTAGCATAACTGCTAGCAGCTACTCTGCAGTCAGTAAGAGGTTCACTCGAGCTTGCTTTAAACATAAAGCAAATGGATTCTGAGACATCAGGGCAGACGCATATGTGGGCTAGTCGACACCCATTGGTGGAGAGGGCGTTTCTCTGGTAGTCTTTAGATTGAAAAAGGGTACACACAACTCAGGTTTACGAGCAACTAGCACCTGTTTTTGAACATGTGAACAAGAGGAGCTACTTTCAACCCTGGCGTGCACGACGAAACCACATAGCTATCCTGTACGTTCGCACCTACGCCATTTCCGTTTTCTCAGATAACGAAGCTGCTCGGCCATCAGGGTAACCGCCCAAAAACATTTTCAAATTTTTATTTGGCAAAACTAGACCCACTTCCACCACATTTTTAAGTGTGGCTATAAGAAAATGTACAACATCATGATTTTTGTAGGCTTACTGCTACTAAGTTTAAGCTTAAAAACTTGGTGAAAACTTGATAAGGAAGTGTGGATGTAATGAAATACACATCATGATTTCACACAATTTAAACATGGAGAATTTTATCACTAAAAAGATCGTCGATTCAGAATACATGCCTAGGCAAGGCTTTAACAGAGCTTCAACTCGGATGTATAAAGACACTTACACTAATTATAAAATTCTACCGGGAAAACTTACCCGTTGTTGCAGGAGAATTGGAGTTCTCTGCGTATCCGATGGTCTGGTTCTACCGTCCGTTTCAACCACTGTGCTTACACTTTTGCCACCGACCCCTCCAAAGGTAAATTAAAAATTCACTTGGACTCTCCCCTTCTATTGCCGTTCTGTCCTCACTTCTGGTGGCCCTGCTCTCCACTTCCGTTATTCGAAAACCACTTTTAGTGGAGGCAATACACTTGCAGCAACATAAGGTACATGGTAAGTAAACGGTAGATCAGTTACTCAGTAATTTCCAATTCTTCTGCAAAAATGTAAGTTTTCTGGTAGAATTTTATTATTCTCTTTCGCATCCT
>JAHWFP010069096.1:21406-72470 GCA_023313725.1 Lithobius niger | reverse complement strand
AAAAATGTGTTACTCCACTTAATGATTTCTGCCCAGTGCTCTACAATACTAATTGCTCTGCCGATGCGAATACTGCAGTAACATTAAAATCGTGTTCAAAAGGCCCTGATCGATGTTAATACCTACATTTTGAGCTGTACAAATTGAAAATTGGTTCATTGGTTCGATCTCTAGGCGAGAGCAAAAGTTCTAACCCATTTGGCTTTCCGTGTCAACAATAATGTAGTTACATTCAAATAGCATGCGAATGGCCCTAGGCCTTGTCCATACCTACGTTTTAAGCTATAGAACTTGAAAATCGGTTCTGTGATTCGATCTCCAGGCGAGGACAAAGAGTCCCAACAGCAACATTAATGATTTCTGCCCAGTGCTCTGCAATAATAATTGCTCTGCCGACGAGAATACTGCAGTCACATAAAAATCGGGTTCAAAAGGCCCTGGTCGGTGTTAATACCTACATTTTAAGCTATACAAATTGAAAATCGGTTCATTGGTTCGATCTCTAAGTGAGAGCAAAAGTTTTAGCCCATTTGGCTTTCCGTGTCAAGAATGTTGTAGTTACGTTAAAATAGCCTACGAAAGGCCCTAGGCCTTGTCCAGACCTACGTTTTAAACTATAGAACTTGAAAATCGGTTCAGTGGTTCGGTCTCCACGTGAGGGCAAAGAGTTCCAACAACAACAACAACAACAACTACAACAACAACAACAAGAAATGGCCATGCTGTGGACGCCGAACGGTTTGATTGTTGTCATTAAAATTTGTAATATGGTGAAATAGTTACGACACGACCCCAAATACCGAATTTCGTTGGTCTATGTCAATTCTGGGCGAGACTACAGGAGTTCAAAGTTTGACGTTTAACATTGGAAGTTCATGCTGAGGCTTACATAAGGACCTCTACCGCGGTCCTTGATAATGATAATAGTATACTTTAATTACATGTATAAAGTACAAGGCACGATATCCAATAGGAATTGAATGTGTGCAAACAAACAATGATATAACAAAATAAATTGTACAACAATATGGTAATAAATTAATATAAATTAGTGTTAGTAATAGTTATCAATTTACTTACACCTTTAATTTTTTATTCAAGTTTCGTACATTTTAGTGATAGCTTATCAATTTGATTCGGCCAATCCTCTTTTTTATATAAATTTTCCCAAGCTGCTTCTTTATAACCATCTGTTTTTATTTTCATGCTATTTGTTATATTCCTATACTCATTGTAATAAAATAGGTATAATTCCAAGACTTAATTGGTTCAACAACCTCTTTAAATATTTCTGAATATGGTTTGTTTTATCATGTTTAAGTAAGATTTTTATCGCTTTATTATGCAATTTTTGTAATCGGGGTGCATCACACTTTTTTGAAGTTGTGTCATAAATTGCAATTCCATATCTTGTGCATGATGACATTAGAACTTCTAAATTTGCCTATTTGTTTTTAAAATCTAAAAGATTTTAACTTTATAAAGAACCGGAATTATTTTCCGAACTTTTACAATTTTACTATCAACGTGCGTGTAAAAATTTCAATTTTTTAAAATCTAATTCGACGCTAATTAACTTATGTAGAATGTTTACTTTTCGTAGACATTTACGAGTGCAGTTACCAACATCATTAAAAACGGACGAATGAGTGCGCGTGTACGTATTTGTAAGTCTGCTCCTCCAGAATTAAAGTCCCTACGAAGGTAGCACCTGTATGAGTAGCGCCAAATGAAAGATAACTAAATTACGCCTGTTTTCATCGCTGTAACTTGATTGAATTTTTTCCCTTAAATATGCGAAAAACTGATTTGAAATCTGTGTCATGCCGTCTGAGTTTGATCAAACATTTATTGTTCAGACAAATTAATCAGAAAGAAACTTGGTTTAAAAAATTTGAAGTTGTGCATTGTAGAGCATTTTAATAAATTTACCGAACAACTCACCGACCGATTACACAAATACAGATCGCTTCCGCCAAAAGTGACGTCACGCTAAGTCATTTATGAATGGCATGTAACAGTGAAATAGGATGCACGTTCGTGATGCTTACTATAAATTACCTGTTCTTCCAAAATGCTCACCAGTCATGCTTCCATTTTCAAGGCCCGTTACTAAGCACGGCCCAACACATTTCTTTCTTACTTTTCTTTACATACAATACATTACTTTCTTATAGATAAGTGACTTGTTACCCCGTTTAGCTTGGTGGGGAACCTCTGCGTGACGACAGTCTTCCCCGTTTATTAGTTACGTTTTCATATAATCCTAGCGAAGAACAATTGCAGGTATGCCAACTTTAGTCGATGATTCAGCACAAAAACCGCCTCTTGCAGTCGATGAGCACGATGCTTCAGCGGTGACGTCATGCTGACGTATTGGAAAGTTCACCAACCGTTTACAAACTACTCTGATGACGTGGGGCTTCAGTGCTGAGTTGTTCCATGAGTTTAGGAAATTGTCCACATGTACAGGGTAGGCACAAAATAATGACCCATCACAAAAAATTATTAAAAACAAACTAGAAACGATACCGGAGTGGGGTATGTTTTGTTAAAAATATACACTTAAATAGTTTTACAGCCAATGATTAGTTTTGCCATCAATACGCTTCACTGTAGGCACCGTTAGTTACATGAAATATGTCTAAACGGGGACCATTCCCCACGCCATGTGTATTGCAACATGGCGGCAGTGACGGTGGCAATGGCATTGGTAACTCTGGCATGCCATTCATCAATGTCAATCACTTTGGTTTTGAAAACAAGGTCCTTCACGTACCCCCACAGGAAAAAATTGAGGGGAGTATTGTCTGGGGAACGAGGGGACCAAGACCCATATGACGGACATCGGTGTTTGCTGTATAGACGCCATTTTGCGTGCGGATATGACGTCACACGCAGTGCGTGCTAGTCAGACTGCTTTGACAACGGTGCGCCGTAAAACTACTTGAGTGTATCTTTTTAACAAAACAATATCGTTTCCGATATCGTTTCTATTTTGTGTTTAATTACATTTTGTAATGTGGTCATGATTTTGTGCTCACCCTGTATATCTCAAAATTGGGTGGGTTCAACGGGTTGGACGCACGTAACAAAAAAAAAATAGAACTGTACGTTTTAAAATGTTGCTTTGCTGGTTTGTCCCAAACTTGTTTTCTGCAGTAAATGTCACATCCCTGGTTAACTGGCAGGAGTCACATGTTTTAATTCGTTTTTACATGTCGTTAATCCCTGGCCATACTCGTGAGCATGCAACTGCTTTTTCCCCAACAATGCTGCAACGCCCTAAATGTAGTTCAGTCAAGTCATGTAGACGTAAAATTTCAGAAATAACGAGCCTATGGTCCCAGAAAATAGCCTATGCTCCAATGACAGGTCATTGTGCCTAGAAAAATAAGACTTCAATTCGTCGTTGTCTACTCTTAATGGCCAGGTGTCGTTGTTGTGACGATATGCCCGGGACAAAACATAGTCCTCAAGGGTAAATTTCTCCAAGCGGTCACTGAGAATAGGCAAAGACTCAATTGTTTGCAAATTCATAACAGTGCCGCCTGTCGATTTCATTTCGATTCTTCATACTGCAGAGGCACACAGGAAAGGAAATCAGCTGTTGCATTGAGTTTGACCTGGATATGCTGGAAGTCAAAGTCGCAGGCTTTTAAGAATAACGACCAAAGAATAATGCGTGGCCAGCATCAGAGAGATGCCTATATGTGTCAACATATTATTATTGCCTCGCCCCAGTTATTTCAAGCTTGTACTCTAGACGAACTTTCTCAACACAATTCTGTTGCAATTAAAACTGTTAAATTGAAAACGTCCCATCATGTAAAAAACTTTGGAGTTATCTTTGACAAGCATTTGTCCTGGGAGGATCATTCTTAACATTAAAACTAAACGTAATTTCACGGCAGCATTAATTATTCCATTACTGGATTATGGTGATTTGATTTATTTCAGTGCTTCAGAAACATTGCTGCACCAAGTTCAGAAAGTCCAGAAAGCTTGTGTTCGTTTTATTTTTAATATTAAAAAGTATCAGAGTGTCAGAGAAAACATAATAAAGCTTAAATGGATTACAATGGAAAACGGAAGAGCTTTGCATTCACTTGTGATGGTGTACAAGACGCTTAAATTTAAAGAACCATCCTATTTGTTTGAACTTTTTAACTCTGCTATTGCGACTCACAACTATCCTACCAGACTCAGCTATAGTTGCAGTTTCACACCTCCCCGATGTCGAACTAATAAATATCAATCATCCTTTTTCACTCAAAGTATTAAGTTACGGAACGATCTGCCTGCAGAACTCAAGAACGCCCCTTCTGTTCAAGCATTTAAAAACCGTATTTACCAACGTTTCTTGCAAATGTTTTAAAGTATTAGCATTACATAATTGTATTCTGCTTTTTACATTTTTTTGTTTTTTGTTTGTTTGTGGTTTTATTTTGTTCTGGGTTAGGTGTAAGATTGGGCTTCATGCCTAAACCTCGCCCTTTGTAAACTCTGGCGATACCATTTTCTTGTTTACTCTTTAATGTATTTTGTTTGTTTGCAATAAAGTTTATTATTATTATTATTATTTTATTTCTATATGTCCATTGGAATGCTTGTTGATCCGTCAGCAGTATGAACTTAAGTGCCGACCATAAAGGTATTTATAGTCGATACTGTTTAACGCTGAACACAATTAAGAGCGCTTCTCAGTCGAATTGTACAGAGCCAAGTTCGGCTTTGCTTCATGCATGGGACGCATACCCGATAGGATGGTTTTCACTGTTTGGCATGGTATGCATGAGTGTGGCGCCCAAACCCACAATGCCGACTTGTCCTTCCGTTTCGCCAATTGCTGGGCCCTCTAGTAATCATCGATCCATTACATCATTGCCCACATTACCGACTCTTCATGGAGATACCTTAGAGTGTGGATCCAAAGATGACTTTCCGCCGTTATTATTTCCAATGGGAGGTGTGCAACGCAAAAGTTTCACTGTCTCTGATAATACATATGCCAACCCTTCTACAAGAAGCTTCACAAACCTTTCGTGAGTTAGAGAACAGTGTATCTCTTAAAATTTTAGGGGTTTCACTGCCCCAAGATTCCCATAAGTCGGGATGGGAGAACAAAGCACGTCAGCACCTGAACATTAATTAATGCATTCAGTTTCACAGCCTAATTTTTTTGCATTAATTTCCTTTTAATTTTTCTTGGTTAATATTTCTGTCTTGTGCTTCAAATTTTGTCAGCATTTTATTCTGTGTCGTAAAATTTGTCTTGGGAGGGGGAACAGTGTAATCAGCGTTTATATATGTAGAATTTAAATATGGGTGAGTTGCACATTGCAATGCGGGAAATTGCACAATGTATATGTATAGAGTCGATTGTAAACAGAGTGAGAGTGCAAATATATTTATAGGTGGCACTCATCCTTCTTAGGGGGTGAGTGCAGTGTATGTGACTTACGTTAGATTTCCTATAATGCATTCATTGTGTTAAAGAGTTAACCACTGAACTACATTAATTTCACTTAGGTGGCACTTATTTGCCACCAATGTCTGCACTCACTTATATACTGCCATCCTAATGCAATGTTAATTAAATCCCTGCAGACTGGATGTTACCTGCTGCATTACACCCTACAATTCAACTAACTAGCTGATTCCTTTCTTTGCCGCACATTAGACATAGTCCTGACTCGGAATACACTTCACTTATCACCTGGTATATTACATTAGCTCGATAAGGATCGGTCTAGACGAGACTTGACCTAAACTCGGTCTCGTCTCTATACTTTACAACTTCCTATTTCGGTCTCTTCTTCATCTCGATAAGGTTCGTAGAATGCAGTAGTTTCTAGAACTGATGAAATTCCTTCCGATGAATCTGAGAATAAATTCAGCCAATAATTATTGTCACCACGTTTTCATCACGAAAGGATGGCTCTTTCACAATGATACACAAAAATATCTACAACTTAAAACTAAATAGTACACACATTCCATACAGACAATGTGTCTCTACATAAAGGTAAAATCGTTCCGAAAGTTGATCATTGTGATGGAAATCATACCAACGCGGTATCCGGCGAATTCCTTTCCAACAACACAGCACGGACAATTCATCGCGGACAGTTCATCACTGGTAAATTCATGGCGTGTGAAAATACTGCACAACTCTTCATGCGTTTAATACGTACAATGGGCAGTTTATCGCATGTACTAATTATAAAACGTAAAAAAATTACTAACTATCAAACAACCTTATAAACATTTTTAAGAACAGCAACAATTAAAAAGTAAAAAAAAAAACACTTCAAACCTTGAGTGATAAAGGCACTTACTAGTGTGTCCGCCCTATCCAGATGAAATATATATGAGCATGGTGACCATGCTGGACACTTTTGTCTTTACATTAATACGGGTTGGCTGTTTGCGGTTGGTTATCTGAGGAAACATAACAATCTGACAGTAAAAGCTGTAACTTCTTTTGATCAGGAGACTTGGGGCCTAACAACATAGTCACCATTAACGACACAGCTTAACATTTTTTTGTTTTGTTTAAAAAAAAAAACTGTCCATTGCTAAATAATGCCAGTTCGGTGCACTTCTCGACAAATCTGTTAACGGAAACCTACAAAAAGTTAGCTTAATGACTCAAAAAAATGCTGCGATGAACTGTCGAACTGAGAACGTGATGAATTGACCTGGTGATGTATCTGTACACGTGATGAATTAACCAGTGATGAATTGTCCGTGATGAATGGCTTGAAATGGAATCTACTAACTCGGCAAAACTTATACCATTTTCGAACTTTCTGATAAACTGCCTCATCATCTGACCGCTCTAATCAATATTGAAGACTCCTGCTCTACCGCCACCCGGTGCCGCAATTAAGGGTGGTGCAAGGCACCCGGGCCCGAAATTCAAAGCAGGGGGCCCACATTTTTTATTAATTCTACGTGCCATTAAATAGGACACGACCATGTAACCGAATTGTTTAGTTTTGAGGGCCCCACAGTTTACCCTTGCACCCCCTTTGAAAAAAACTAGCTGCGGCGCTGCCATCTTCCTGCTACCCACCACACCTTCTCCGCCCCTCTTCACCCCGGGGGCTGGGGACTTTAGCTACAAATTAAAAATCAAAGTCATGAAATAAAATGTTGCTTATTTTCTCCAATTAAGAATTTAATATATATATATATTTTATATTTTGATAGAAAGCATCAATAAATTTATTAAAAATTTAAACAATCACCGTGTGATTTTAAATCTCACAAAAATGAAACGGCACATTATCACCTGAGTCACTGAGCATGGGTACCTCAGCGAAAAGGCTGTTTCATCCAAGAAATCAAAATGAAACGAAAATGAAACGTCTGAAGTCAAAACGTGTATCCCCGACTTTACAGCTCATGAAGTGTTTTCAGGCATCTGAGGAAAAATAACAATGCGATGGAAAAGACTACCGGGACGTCGGCGGCGTTTGGTTGGCCGGGACTTTGGTCGACGGACAACATTACAAAAGTCTCTAGTGACGCAGCTTTACGTTTCTTGTTGAATAAAGGTGTAAATAATGTTGATATTTACCTGGTTACTAGATAATTTCAAGAAAATAAAGTCTTCCCCATACTGTGCATAAAGGTGAAATTTGGCAAATAGCTTTAGTTTAACCATGGATCGTGACATTTGCTTGTTTGGGGGTTAGAGGAAGCGTAAATTTAAAGTTACCATTCAATCTCAATACAGCATTTTGTTGTTTTTGTTGTTGTTGTGTTTTGTTTGGGGAGCCTAACCTAAACCGGGTTATCTGCCCTACGACGACAATTCTACAACATTTTGTTGTTGTTTTGTTTTAGGCAGCACAAACCATACTCCGATGAGACGATGAGCGGACAAATTTAGCCGGAAAACCGAGGATATTTGACATGCCACAATCGACGTGGGCACGAGACACCAGTGGGACCTGCTCGTCCCGAAAATGCCAGCGGGTGGGGGTGGCCGTAATCGAACCTGAAACTCACGGACAAAAGACGGTCGTGCTACTCGTCGTGCCACCTGACCCCTCAATAATACAACAATGTACACTGTACAGTATATTTGCAGCAATGAACAAGATGAGTATGCAGTAAATCAACAACAGAACGAAAGTAGAATTGTTGCTTTCCCACTGCTAAATTAATGCGAGTTTGGTGGACTTTCGGACAAAGATTAGACGCAAGCACAAAACGAAAACGTTTAAGGCAAAAGGTTTAACTGAACCAAAATCAAAACAGCAAAGGAATATGAATAAGCTTTCCTGTAAGGTTTCATATACCTTGTTGATGAAGTGATAAGTTCACGTTAAACCTTACTACTGTCCTCAAAATGGAAATCTCTTAAAGCTAAGAAAAAAATAGATTTTATAAATGTGGAACAAAAGGATGTGTTATCGCCCCAAAACAAAACATTTTTGAGGATTCCCGCCAAGCTTTTTGGTTGTTTGAAGTCGTTATATCAAACGTCAAGCTCTTTCGCCAAGTTAATCCCACCGAGTGATAGTTTGAAGGTTAAATGAAATAATTGAAAATTGAGCAGCAAGCAGTTTTTTTATATTTTTCATTTAGCCTTCGAACTATTCCTCGATGGGATTAACTTGGCGGAAGAGCTTGGCGTTCATGAACAAGATTCACGAAGATGCTTTAAAACCTAGCATCAGCTCTCCTACTGGCAACTTGCTCTACTAGGTCTCAACTAGCACAGGCAGAGATTGAACAACAAAAAGAAAAAATCATTTAAAAAAATCTAAAAACCAAAACTATTTTCTCCAAACGGTTTTCAAAAGATCAACATACATGCCATTAAGTGTGAAAATATCGTATTTGTGGGCCTGTAAAACTTTATTCCCTGAATCCTTTTGCACATGCTCCCGAGTTTGTTTACATAATGCACTAGCATGTGCTCAAACTCTGTTTGGTACCGATTTCACAATTTTATGTTTAAGTATTTAATGGCTATTTTGTCCCTCTCCAGTTGGTTTATGTAAATTTGTAATGTTTATTCACTGAAAAAAAAAATATGACTTGACTGACAGTTGAAAAAACTTTATTCCACATCGATTTATTTTCCGGATAAATCCAACACTGTACCGAAACTGCCTACTCTCGGACGAAAAATGAGTAAATAACGAGTTCATAATTTCCACAATAATTGTCTTAAACATATGAAACGAATATGGGAGTGGAGTACTTATCTGAGGGTATTACCTGATATCAAATTTAAGGTCCTAGAACCATCGGTTGATGCGTTACTGACTCTCAAAATAGCAGGAATTAAGCCATTTATAGCAACAATCATTTCAATGCTAAAATCGAAAAGCTTCTGAACAACTGCCCATCATGGGCACATCAGGGATGCACATCAAGGGTAACTGGAAACAAACAGATATGATGGCAAGTTCAAAACACAGTTGAGGGGACCGGGCATGGCTTACCCCCTCCTCCCCTCTCCCAAAAAAATGGCATAAAATGGTATATAAATCGTTCAGTTTTCATGAAAGGCATGAACGTTAGTATATAGATGAAGATGAAGAATAACTGAAACAAATGGGTATGGTAGCCGGGTCAACCCTCCTTCTCTCTAGGGAGGTGGTTGGCTCCCCCCCCCCCAAAAAAAAAAATTGTGTTTACTTTGCTGTGAAAAGCAAGAAGGATTGTACAAATGCATATGAAGGCTAACTGGAAACAAATACCTATGGTAGCAAGTTCAACCCCACTGCGCGGGAGGGGGGGGGGGGGTCATGTATCCCCCAATATTAACTCAGGTTAGGGGAGTGAATGTACCATCCTTTTCCCTACACTGTTAGTGTCTGGTTTGTGGCGTTAACCACGGAGCAGCTTAAAAAAACTGAAATCATTTTTTTTTAAATCTTGAATTTCAAAGGGTAGGGAGGACCCTTTGTAACCCTCCCTTACCTCCACCCCCTAACACAATGTTAGTCTCTGGTTTATTGCTTATACACACAATTCCTTGGTTTAGCCTTTTTTGTTAGATATTGCATAAAACAATATTTCAAGCTTGTTGGGGAAGGGGAAGGTTAGTGGCGTGGGCCCATTTATAATCTCCCCACTATCCTCTTCCCTGCAATGTTAGTAGCTGGTTTGTGGCATTTAAAGTAATTTTTAAATGTTATTCTTTGATTTGTTGCTTTAAAGCACTCGTTTCCGTTACCTCACATCGACAAACACTTCTCAATATCTATTATAAAACAACAGTTCCCCAAAATGCCTATAAATTAAATAAACACTTCCTACTTCACTTTGTTCTTTCTCTGCAAACAACTTACATGCTTCCTTACCATCTTTTATCCATAATATTTCTTCCACCCTCAGTAGCCACCAAACAACTGGCTTTCCTGAACAAGCACCAAGTTGCAGGACGAAAAATTAATCATATGCACACAATTGTTAAAAACCCTCCTCCTCTTGTTCAAGCAGCTCATCAACATTGTAGTTTCGCAAATTAAATGGCGTCCAAACGTGTCACATGACCTTAGGCAGCCAGTGACACACAGCTGAGTTTACTTGACACATGGTGTTCACCAACCAGAAGCTAAATTTCGTCCTTCATATTTGTTGGATTAGTTCATTTATCATAGCATTAACTCTACACCAAGGCAAAGAAAATGGAATCCATAGGACTGAGTTATCCATTTGGCTCTTTACATTCAGTTGCAGGGAAGGTGGGCAGTTTAAATACAAGGTTGCGAGTACTTGCCTGGGGCCCCATTTATGCATGACGAAAAAAATTGAATTTATCACATATGTTTAGTATTCCACAAAAATAGCAAACAAATGATTACTTTCAAATATTGAAGGTTTTATTTTCTTTTGTGCCTAGGGCAATCACAGCCTTTAAGAGAAAAAAAAAACTAGATAAAAAAAATTTGTGTTAATAGAAGAACTTTTTTTATGCGACTGGGGCAAACAAGTCATATTCGTAAAAAAAACAAAAAAAACAGTAAAGTTTTTCTGGTAACGACAATTGTAAAGCTCTTTAAGTGTAGAGCTAATTTTTTTTAGTCCTGTTTGGGGGCAGAGGGTTAGAGTCCACATCCCCAAAACCAAATAATACATTACTTTTCAACATTGGCTTTATAACATGCACAGCCATCATTTTGAGAAGCTTTACTTTTGTGTGAACAAAAACTGTCTTACCTCCTGGGGACCCTCAGGTGGGAGGTTAGGGCGCACTGCTCCAAACCAAATAATACTTTTTTTTATAATCGGCTTCATAACATACACGGCCATCGTTTTGTTTGTTGATTTTTGCCAAGTGGATATTAAAGGGCATGTGCCCAACGGTTTTTTTTTTAAGTTACTGGGTCAAACAACCTTAAAAATAAAATCTAAATTTATTTATTAGGTCACTGGATCACTTTGGGTCACATGGGTCACTATTTTCGTTTGAGTCACTGGATGATGGGTCAGTATGCTAGACATTATGTAGACTTACTGACCCAGAGACCCATTGATCCTAAGATCTGGATGACCCTGCGACCCAAAGTGATTTACTGACCCAGACTTAGCCAACCTTATTCAGTGTAAAACCATTAACTAAGTGTTTTTCCTAAATAAAGAAACAATAACAAGGCGAAGTAGTTAGTTCTGTTTCTGAGTAACACTAATAGAAAAGCTTGCATTACCATTCAAATTAAAAACATTAAAATTAAAAATAATAAATGTTAAAAACAAAGAATTCCCTATACTTTCGGTATGAAAGCTTGACTTATTTTGTTACACGAAAACAGAAAAGTACTTGAGTCAAAGATATGCACACAAAAACTGTCTGCCTTGTGTTAGCTTCCCTCACCGTTTTAACCCTCCCCCCTTTTCTTCAGAATTCTTGGGGATGATATCACGACTTCAATCGGCCGAAAAGCTTGGTGGGAATCCTTAACAAGTTTTGTTTTGGGGAGCACTACAAACAACCAACAGTTGGCGCACGCAGTGTAAAAATGCTCAAGTGGAGAAAGGCTTGTATTGTGCGAATGTAACTAACTACGTAGAAATGAATTAAGAAACTAGAATAATTGAAACGTCTCAGCCGAACGCTGCCAAAACAAGTAGATATTTTCGGTAACTGCAAAAAGGGGGACCCTGGTAAGGGCCCTATCAGACCTGCTGGTAGAGACAGGTTTCTTCAGCCGATATACGAAAAACACTGTATCCGAAATAATTTTGGTGACTTTTTTTTTTAATAGTTAGTGAGTCACAGGATTCAAACCCGCATTCGCTTGGTTTGGAAGCAAGGACACTGACTACTGTGCTGTTGCTGTTCACCTTGCTCCGGGTTCCCGGAGCTCCCTCACAAAGCTTGCAGTGCGCACAGGGACTTACTTTTTCTCCCGTTTTTAGCAGCTGTCTTTTTTTTATTTTTTTTATGCCGGGACTGAAAACGTTATGCTGGGCCAAGAAAAACATTGTGGAGAAAAACATTCTGAGAAACAAATTCTGGAGTGTTTATATTTCTGATATTCAGTATGGGGTACATTGAATGCGAGGCGCGCATAGCCTCTCTGCTTTTCGGGTGCGATATATTACAGTGTTTTATTACGTTTATTTTGTGGTGTTGTTTCTTATTGAACGAGTGAACAAATCGAATGATATCCTACTTTTACAGTGGCGGACTGGCCAGGAAGGGAAGGGCGGAATATTCCTCCTGGCCTTTTGTAAAAAATATGCATGACTAAATTGGTTTCGGGGAGGGGGGGGGGGGAGGTCACTTGGTTGCGCCGCTGCCCGTAAAAGCTATGAATGTGGAAAATTTTACCCCCCCCCCCCCCCAGCTGGCAGGCCCTACCTGTCGTGATCGGAGGTTTCCCTGCCTGAATTACGTTTTTTTTTTACCCATCTTCAGTTTCACTTGTTTTTGCTTCTAAACTGTGTACTGTAGACCAGGGCCGCCCAAGGTCTGATGGGCCTCTGGCTCCAAATTTTCTGGGGTAGCCTCACACCTTTCTGTGCGACTGACATGCTTTGGGCCAGTCAGTCAATAATCTGAGGGGCCCCTTTTTTTTATATTTATTTTTGTGACCGAACAAACTAAACAACCTTTTTGCATTTTTATTTTTTAACCTGAGCTGATGGTCTGTGTCCCCTTGCAGTACGGGTCTAGGGACAGAAGCCACACTTGCTTCCCCCTCTCGTCAGCCCTGTTGTAAACTGTAGGATTATGCATATATACGAGAATTAGTTTGCTTTAGATGACGTAGCCTAATGCTCAACCACGGTTCGTGCAGCGTGGCAAGTTTTATTTTTCTGTATTCTGTACTGGAATATTTTGGAAAATAATAGTTGCCACGCTATACGAACCATGGTCTAGTATTACCGTACGTCATTTGAAGCAAACTAATGCTCATATTGAAGAATATCTTTGAGTTAGTAGTATTTAAGCTAGGCCTATTAAGTTTACTTTTGAAAAAGCTAGCTTTCAATTTATCAGTTTCTTCCCCTCTTCTTTCAAATTCAGGAGGGTAGTGGCCACGTGCGATTGGGTCACGGGTTTTAACACCATCTGTAGTAAAAAACAAAAAAAACATTTAACCAGCTGTTAGAAAAACGAAAACAAAACTAGACCACTTTACACATTTTTACGAAATATTTTGCATAATGTTGGAAAAAGCAACATGTTAGTTTATCGTAATTATGATTTCCAGTATTTTTCAGTACGGAAATTGAATTTCACGCATATTTCAGTTTTTCCAGTATCGACATTTTGTTGTCACATATATTCCAATTTTTTGCAGTAGCCTGCCGATAATTTTTTTTCTAATGTATTCTAGTTTTTACAATATGTATCCAAATTATTTTTCAAACATACTCCAGTTTTTCCAGGATCGATATTTTTTAACCCCACATATTCCAGTATTTCCGGTATCCGTACAATAAACCCAGTCAAGGAAAATAAAAAATAAAAATTTGGAAATCGTTTTTCGTTCTTCATTTACTACCTAAATGTTATTAAATTTCCTTGCTCACCGTTTTAAATGGAAAGATTTTTCATTGCTGCGTTTAACCTTTCTTCATGCAGATTCTGTTTAAAAAGTGAAATATCAACCTTGGCTGCGCTCGGACCTTGACTTTTTTTTTTTTTGGGGTAGTAGGCCACCGATAATTTTTTTTTCTAATATAATCTGGGTTTTCCAATATCCACATTTTTTCCCCCAAACATATTCCGGTTTTTTCTTTACCGCACGTAATTCAGTTTTTCTAGTATCCGTACAAAACCTATCAAAGAAAATAAAAAGTAAAAATTTTGTTTTTCTTTCTTCGTTGCTCCCTAAATGCTATTTAACGTCGCTCACCGTTTATATGGAAGGTCACACTTTATTGCTCTGTTTAACCTTTCCTCACGCAGCTTCTGTTGAAAAAGTGAAATTTCAACCTAGTCTACGCACCTTATAATTCACACGGACCTTGACTTTGTTTTTACGACGCAACACAGATACGCACACACGAACTCATCATCTGCGTCTCCCTCTACCGAGCATACACCAAACCACTATCCCAAGCGAAGCTCTTTTATTTTCTCTGTCTTTATACCTGCCCTACTTACCTGTTGGCCAACAGGTGAGTCTGTATCGCTCCACCTACATTGGCTGTTTGCCAAGGGAAAGGGAACGCTAGCCACTGGCGAAGCCACGGCCTGCCTGGCTTTTGTGTTGTGTGTGGGAGCCGAGTCAGAAAGGGAAATCGTTTTGGCAGGGCGCACTGTCCGTCCGTCCGACGCTCTCAAACCTGGATACAGGGCGGGTGCACCTGGTGCGGGTGAAATTCCAGACGTATTGTGATATCATCGCCGTTGTAATGCCTGAATGGTTACTTCTGTACGCCGATTGAAGCGTGAGTATTGATAGAAATCGTACTCTCTTTTTGTTTAGGTTTTGAAGTGGTGCGTAATTGTGTGGTAGGTAGGTGCAAGGTGAAAAATGTACGGAGTCAACCGTCCCATCCCAACCTGTCCTGTCCGTCCCACGCGATTTGAAAGCCGAGTAGGAATCAAGGCTGCTGTCCCGTCCGGTGGCTTGTTACGAATGTTTGTGTCGTAGTAGCCAGCTTCTGTAATTTGAACTTGAACAAAGTCCGTTTATGAGTTAGTTTGTAATGATGACGGCTCGACGATCGTGTTCGTAATCGTTGGGATTTGGAGTTTAAATGGACGAGTGATCTCATTTGGAAAGAACGCTGGCTGTTTGTTTATTTCCTCGTGTAGAAAACTGGTTTTGGCCTCGGTTTTGGCTTACTTTCAAAACTCGTGCGAAACGTAGGCTGCGTACGCTATACGAATATTATCGTGCGGTAATTTTTGATCAGGTGTGTGGTTTCGTTTTTTTTTTTTTTTGTTTAAAGTCATGTTATGCTTGGTCGTGTTTATAGGTAAACACGACTACATTTTAATCCATCATTCTGGAAATTGAAATGTTGCATGGCTGGTAAAAAGCTTACGCTCGAATTGCGCTTAATCATGCGTAGGAGTTCATGTGCACGAATACTAAAAAAAAAAATTGATTTCCTCACAAAGAAGAGAGCAATGACTTTATCTAGTCCTTGTTTGGGAAAGCCATGAGATTTACATCGCGACAACGTGACTGCGGCCATCGTAAACAACTTGTGTAGGCCTGTTTAAATCAACTACAAAAAAATCTTACGAGTAGGTGCTACCAATGTAGTGAATTCTTAAGACCACAGCGTACAATAAACGAAGATCACAACGCAGTGAACCACTGTGAACTGTTGAGGATGACAAGTGAGCAGCAGTAAATACGAAAAGATCAGTGTTCGTACGGGGCCTTGAAATCTGGAAAATGCTTGAATTTATAGAAGAGAGCAATGACTTATCTAGTCCTTGTTTAGGAAAGCCAAGATGTTTACATCGTGACAACGTGACTGCGGCCATCGTAAACAACGTGCGTAGGCCTGTTTAAATCAACTACCAAAAAAACCTTGAAAACCTCCAGAAAGGCTGGAAATGCCCTTAAAAATGTTGTGGGCGTGAAATTGCTGTATGTTTGCTTCAGTTGCGTGGAAAAAAAACATGCATACTTGACTTGCTAGGAATACACTACATTTCAAATCCTTGTTGCTTCAGGATGTGAAGGTAGAAAATTATGTGTTTGCGAAGTATAGGCTTACATAAAAAAAAATACAACGTTAATTTTGTGACAATAAATTAGCGGCAATAATAGATTTAAATTAAAAAACCCAACGTTGTTGGCAACATTGGGTTTATCCAGTTAAAAAAAAATTCTGTTACGCAACGTAAATTTTTTAACTAAAAAGTATTAATAGTTAAAAAATACACTCAAGCTCGACGCATAAAACGTTAAAATCACTGGTACCTAATGTTTCGGAACAATATGGTGGTTGGCTCCATTTTCAAAGGTTAAAAACATAAAAATAAAACAAACTCACACACTCAACAACCACCTTACCAGGTCACCATGTTGAATAAAGTGGGCACTTTATTCAACATGGCGACCTGGTAAGGTGGTTGTTGAGTGTGTGAGTTTTTATGTTTTTAACCTTTGAAAATGGAGCCAACCACCATATTGTTCCGAGACATTAGGTACCAGTGTTTTTAACGTTTTATGCGTCGAGCTTGAGTGTATTTTTTAACAATACATAAGGCATTTTTTAACCATTCATACTAAAAAGTATTAACATTTAGACTTAAGAAAATAGTCCAGATATCTTTAAAATGCGGTACCATAATCGGTACCTATGTGATCTTAAACAATTGAAGTTGGGCCTCGAAAAATATTGACCAAAAACTGGACCGTGAAAAATGCATAAATCTGGGAACAGCTCACTGATATCTGAACTGGGCCGCGTTAAAAAATGGTCTGTTTATGACAGGGGTACCCATTCCCCTCTAAGTATATAGCTGAGGACTTCCCACCAATAAAATAAATCGGGGGCCGCGGGGGGGGGGAAGAGGTGGGGGAATTTAAAACGACGGTATTTTTTATTGAATAAATAATTAAACGATCGAGCGTTTTACAGTAGTGCAGTTGTTATGTCTGGGTCTAGGTGGCTTTGTATTTTTTTTTTAATTCCAGTGGTGGGGGAATATTTTAGGTTGTTTCATAGTTTGATTTTAATTTATTTTATTTTATTATTTTTAATTTTCGATAATTCCAATTAAGTAAAATGATGAAACGACCTCAAAAAATCCCCCCTTTTTCCTGGATTGGAGTTGAGCAGTTGTTCCTGGGCACCCGTGATTTGTGATTTGGCTCCGAATGCTATGTTAACTCAACTGTAGTGTCAGTTTGTTGCTATGACGTAATTCGTCATAATCACAGAATATAGATCTCTGTAATAATTGTATCAAAACATGGTTGTGTATTTTCGAGGGTTTGTTTCCATTAGGTTACGTTAATTCAGCAGCAAGTTATCCGAGATTTTCAACTTGATGAAGTGTCAAGGTTAATACGTAGCAGTAAGAATTTATGATTCATCTATAAATTCTGGGTAGTGTCTAGAGCGTTGGGGGCTCAACATGAAGACAAGGGTTCATTTCCCGGAATCATGACTACACGTGGATTTTTTCACATTTTTTTTTGATTACTTGTCATCCATGCAGAATGTTGGCGCCAACGTATTCTCGTTAATTTATTGTACTAATATTTACTGATGAAGAGCAACTCGCAGTTAAAAGAACATATATCCTGTATTTATATTAGCCTATGCCTTTGACGATATTCCCCTTCGGATATTCCCGTACAGATCGGTGGCCCACAGCAGTAACAAAGGTTTGGTGCTGATCTTCAGTATTTACTGTATGACATTTAACTCACTAGCCCTATCACGGTCTGCATTTTTGCTGTTGTAACTAAAGTTTACTGGTAGGCCGAAAACAAATAGCATACAATGTCGTAAAAATGTTGAGAACACGACGGTAAACTTAACTTAGGCCTATATATCTGCTGCAAGATTGCAATATGCACGCTGTGGTGAGGTAACAGCTTGTATGTAGGTTACTGGCTCAAAACACAAATTGCCTGCCAGGCTTAGGGGAGAGAGAGGAACAAGTAAAAGTGTTCTACATAGTCTTGCATGTAATTGTAAAGCTAAGTAGATTCATGTTCGTGTGTCACGGCAGTACTTTAGAACATTTTTCCATTTACGGGTCGATTTTATTGTTTTATTGCATTGTTTACTGCTTTGATACATCAGTAGCCTATGTAGCCAAAGGGTTCGGCTTTATGGCAAGCTTGGAAAGTTTAATATTTACCAGCCATGTAGATGTGTGCCATTGACAAACGTTATTTTACCTTGGGTGTTGGTTAAAATATATTTAAAACACCTTTGCAATCAGTGACGAGCAAAAATGGGTCCCAGCCTACTACTTAAAGGAACTTCGTAGTGAGGGGGAATGGCCCAAAAAAATCCATTTTTAAAATTTTATTTTGAAAATTATTTTTTAAAGTTTCTCACGACAGAAAATCTCACGACTTCAGGTACCATTATAAAATAATCGGTTATAGGCGTACCTACAGCTTTGAAACTCGGTAAGATTGTAAAACACATCATCGTGTAGAGATTTGACTAGAATTATTTAAGCCAGGCTAATAGTTTAGGAAAATAATTATTAACATTTATATGGCAAAGTGCCCTATAACACTACTATTACATATAAATTCTAAATATGTGTTCCATGTAAAACAATAATTGTAGTAGGTTGTTGCAGAAC
This sequence comes from Lithobius niger, assembly GCA_023313725.1. NCBI lineage: Eukaryota > Metazoa > Arthropoda > Chilopoda > Lithobiomorpha > Lithobiidae > Lithobius > Lithobius niger. Next base: position 53,737 of record JAHWFP010069096.1, on the reverse strand, counting down.
TACCTAAGGAAGCTCCCTGCAAAAAATCAAAATTTTCTGTGCAGCAGTTTTGTAGAAAATGGTAGCCTACCTAAAGTTTAAAAAAACGAACCAAATTTTTGGCTACGCATGTTTAAAAATATTTAAAAGTATCGCCACTGGTACATAGCAGCCTACAAAAAACAATTTTTTTTAGTAAATTTAGTGGATTAAAAGTTTAAATTTATAAAGTAGATACTTAAAATGTAATTCTTAAAATAAAATAAAAAAAAAATTGAATTTTTTTTTGCCTCTTTCCCGCACTACCAAGTTACCTTGGTGGGCTAATTTGGTTTAGTCTTTAGGCTACTCGAAATGAGACAGGCAAATCCGTACCAGATGTGTCGATTGGGGCAGAGTGAGAAACTAGACCAGCCTTCTTCAGCATACATTGAGTATGTGGTATGCTAACCTTTTCAGAATCTGGACATTTTCTTGGTCTGTCCCACCATTGGAGAATCTTTATTAATAAAATCGAGTTGTCGCGTAGGATGGACGGCAACGAGACGGCCACAAGACGGCCGCCACAAGACGGCCGCAAGTAATTGATAGAGCAGATATCCGTTTTCATTGTCGGTCGCTCGCCCTTTTTCTTTGCTACCGTGCGAAGAATGAGTCCGCTCGCCCTCCTGCTGATCGTTGAAGCTTCGTTTGTTTAATCCTCCCTTACAATGTCTCCAATGCCTATTTATTTATTTCAGGTGTACAAAGGCGTGATTATTTATTTACGGTATACAAAGGCGTATTCATTATTTCATATGCACAAAGGCGTATTTATTTATTTCACATGTACAAACGCGTATTCAAACCATTTTGGCACGAAATAATCATATGTAATGTAAGTGTATGGACTCCGGAACAAGGGATACGCTGAAGGAGGGAGTGAAGCAAACGAAAAAAACCGTTTGCTAGCCAGGGTACGCAAAAACACACTAGACGGGATACACGCATTCCGTAACAAACACATGAGGAAGGAAATCGTCCCAGTGTTTTTAACGGTGCATCAAACACTACCCGTGCGTAGCACGGGCTTCCCCTAGTTCAATTCTAATCCCTGGTTTTCATTATTATTCTTACTAAACTGTCTTTCAGATTTTCAATTATTTTGAGGCAGTAGAGAGGACAAAAAATAATAAAGTCGCCTCCGTGGTAGCAAAGCATCACCAGGCGTCAATGGATGGGTACACAATTTAAGTTTCGGAAAACAGTTACTGTGTTTTCCTAGGTGCCTTCTGGTGCTTTGTCTGCCAAGAGACAACTTTATTATTTGTCTTTCAGATTCGATAACGTTCATTAAGGCTCAGAATAGGCTTTTACCTCAGGTTACTTCAAACCCGGACAACTTAGTCTAATACTTAAAAAAAAACACACACAAAAAAAAACTTAACATCGAAAACGACTTCGATTAATTTTAAAAGGAATAGGGTACTATAAATACAGATGCAAATCTATTTACGCCGCCTTTTTAGACGTAATGTCAGACTGCCTGAGCGGGGAATCGAACCCACGACCTTCGAAACCAAAGGCCAAGGTCCTACCGCTGAGCCATAGTGACACGGCCAAAAGGAAATCTCCATAGCCAGCATTTAACCATGGACGTTTCCTATTGGCCGTTTCAGTATGGCTCAGCGGTAGGACCTCGGCATTTGGTTTCGAAGGTCGTGGATTCGATTCCCCAAACGCAAACCTATTTACGTTGCCTTTTGGACTTGTATGTCAGCTTGCCTGGGCGGAGAATCGAACCCACGACCTTCGAAACCAATGCCGAGGTCCTACCGCTGAGCCATACTGACACGGCCGAAAGGCAACGTCCATATAGGCAGCATTTAAATGGACGTGTTAAATGCTGCCTATGGAGGTGTTCTTTTGGCCGTGTCGGTATGGATCAGCTGTAGGACCTTGGCCTTTTTGGTTTCGAAGGTCGTGGGTTCGATTCTCCGCTCAGGCAATCTGACATTACGTCTAAAAGACTACGTAAATAGGTTTGCGTCTGTATTTATTTTACTCTTGTTGCGCCTTCGACTTTCCGTCTTTAATAGGGTATTGTAGGCTATTTCGTTTTCATGGCAAAATCAGTGGGTTTTATATCGGATTGATCTTGACGACCCTTTTGATATGAGGCTATTTGCTTACGATTTTTACTATTTTCCTTGTTATTTCCATTCTTGTTGGCTGTAGAACGGTATGCCAATACTAAGGCTGTGCCGGTGCCACTATTTCCGATGCCGGTTCGACAACGGTTCGATATCGGTGCCCGTTTACCAGGTTCCGATCCCAGCGCCGTTGCTATTGGCCATTTGTAAATACTGTGCCGATGCCGTTACCAAGCCGGTGCCAATGCCGATGTAAAATGATAATTCAATAAACGTGTTGATAAGTCAGTAGTAATTTAATGGTGTAACAAACGTAACACTTTATAGCGCCACGGGATTAAAACCTAGCAGATTATTTATTTAAAAGTTGCTTAATTTTTAGTATAGCGTTGGGAACAATAATGCCATATTATTCATGTACGAAAATGCCGATTCTAAGCAAAACAAATGCTGGTACTGATGCTGGTACTGTTACCGGGTACTGTTAACCCGGTGCCGGTCCGATACCGATACCAGTGGTACCTACAGCCGGTCCCGGTACCAGTAATGGGACCTGCACAGCCTTACTATATACTCGTTGAGATTGCATCGAAAAACGTTTCGACTGGAAAGTAAAAATCGAATAGAAAAACAAAACAAAACAAACAAAAAAAAAAACTTTTTCTACAATTCCGAGAATACAGAATTCAAGGCGATGGTAGACTTTAGCGTTGGATTTGTACACTCGGAATTGTAGAAAAAAGTTTTTTTTTAAACCAGAGCCAAATAAAAATTCAGTAATTTATTGACTTGACAAAATTCTGCATCTTGCCTTCAGAAAATATCTATTGTAAACACACCACATAATGCTATTTCGTAATTCACGTCACAGCCCTGTAAAGGCGGTGCGGGGGGGGGGGTTCAGTCGTCCGGGACTCATATCACCATCTCCCCTTCCCCCACCATATTTGGAAGCTCCAGATTTTGATGAACGTTGTGTTTTGATTCAAGGACAAAAATGACCATAGCTCCCGAAATTCATGCAAAAGTGTACCTTAAAGTCTCTAATTTGAGGGCATAAAATGTTCCTAAGGTCTCTGAACTAACGAAAAAAATAAAATTGTAGATTTTGTGTAAAGGGTATAACCATTTTTCATCTTCAGTGGTCCGTTAAAAAACAAAAATGTCATATCAGGCATTTGGCACAAATTGGAGCATGTTGTTGCTTGAAACGTGGCGATATTCCACAATAATAGGCCTACCTACCTTTAATCGTTGTGAAAAAATTTAGCAAATTTTATAAATCGGTGGCCGCGGTTCATTAAAAAAAAATTGTCTGCCTCCAGCAGCTGACCTCTCTCCCACTATTTGTAACGGCAATTTGTCGTCATTCAATTCCAAAAAAGTCCAATATGCTGACTTCACGACACCCCCTATCATCAGTAGCTGTCTCTACAGGTCTGGGTCATATCGTGCTCGGGTTACACGGAAGCGACATTGGGTATTGGTAATCATGGTCCCATTTCTATACCCCAATTGATAACTTGATGGAGAGCAGCATTCCTTTGATAAAAGAGATCACACCGAAATAATCCAAGTGATAAATAAACAATGTAAGATGTTCGAAATGTGTGTCAGCTGGTTTGATCAGGGTTGGTGTTTATTCCGGATATGTTACTCGATCTAACGTAGTAACTCGTTGCTATTCCATTAATATGTTCGAAACCTACCTTAATTACGTACGCCGTTTACCTGCCTAGCGACTTGATAGCTGACCTCGTAGGTAACTGGAATGGGGAACCCGGTAAAGTCACTGCTACATCAGTCTGCTGGAATACTATGAGCGAGTAATCAGCCTCCTTCAGCAGCTTTGGGATCTAGTCTGGCTTATTATGGACATCAAGTCGGGAACGGGGGGGGGGGGGGGCCGTAGAGTTTTTCCTATTTTTTTTTTTACTCTTTTGGAAACATTCTATTTCTTGATACTTTTATTTTTACCATTTTCAGACTTGTGGTCTTACTTTTCTAAGAGTCATCGCATTCTTGCTCATGTTCATGAAAAGCTGCTAATAAAAATTGAGAATTAATAGGAATTTAAAATCGGCAAACTTTATTTCCATCATGCAAATTTTAGTACAAATTTGGTTTCCCTTAGCCTTAATTTTAGTTTAAAATAAAAACAAACTGGTAAAGAAATTGTCACGGTAAGGTAAGAAATTGTTGTATTGTTTACTTCTAGCTTTATTTTTTTTAAATAAGAATTTCCTAAACATTCCTTATTTTTAGCTACTTGAAATGTGTTTGTGAATGAAGTAAAATAAAAGAAGTTTTATCCATTCAGGTACCTTCAAATTAAATGTATCCAAGCGCTTTTGCGTAGTAAGGTATCATCAGGGCAAAAAGGGAAAACAAAACCAAATAAACATTTTTCCAAATCGTTAAAATATAAACACACTTTTCCGCATTCTGCAGACATACCAAAAATGTGAACAATCGATACCCACTATTCCTCTTCTCAAGTGCGCAACATTAACTGCCAAAAGCACTGGTTTGAATTTTGGCAATTAATGTTATGCACTTGACATGATGAATAGTGGGCGTTGATGGTTCATTTTTTGGTAGTATGTATGCAGAATATGGGAGAGTGTGTTTATATTTTAATAAATCTTTGGAAAAATGTTTATTTGGTTTGGTTTTCCCTTTTATCCCTGATCATGCCTTATTAAACGAAACCGCTTGGTTACATTAAATTTTAAGTGGTTTTAATGGCTAAAACTTCTTTTATTTTAGCTACTTTCTACCAAAAATTCCGATTTTTTTCCTTTAATTTAAATTAAAAATTCCTTACTTTCTACTTTTACCCGTTAAGACCCCAGACACATTCTCCCTGCTTCTGCAATGGCCCGAGGTTTGCCCCACCCCTACTAAGTGGGATTTCATAAAGCGGGTTACAAGAAACTCGAGCTTTTAGGAGGAGCTCGACGTGCAGTTATCAAGCATAAACACACTGTTTCAGCTCGTAAATCCCATTAAAATAAAAAATAAAACGTACGTACATGCACACTCTTGGGTCCAAAAAACACAGGAAAAAGTATATGCTCTAAAATATACGCTAAAGGTTTTGTCATAATGCCTACATATAAGAATGTAAAGGCAAATGACTATAAATCAAAAATCTTGAAAAGAGAGTGAAGCCAAACGAAAAGAAAGTAACCTGATACACTAGAGGAGCAGAGGTGGAAGTGAGGATCATGCTATTTAAACTGGTTTTGTCTCGGAGGTTAATTTGTGTGATTATCGTAGTCTTCAATAGAGCAGTGACATTTGCCGCCATATTGGCACCATATTGGGACTTTTTAGAGTTACAAATTCTCCACCCAGACCCTATAAATTCTTGGTAAAAGCAAGAATTCTTGGTAAAAGAGTGAGCGAGAAATGTACGTCCCGAGTTGTTGCGTAAATGCGCCTTTCTGTTTCAAATGATGAATAAGGCAAAGAAGGGAACTAGTTCAAGGGCATATGGGGCAAAAAGAAATTAACTAAAAAAAAAAGTTACGATATGTGTAGTGCGTTGCCACCAAGAGTGTGTAGTTTACCAGCACCGACTGCAACAAACGCTTAAAATTAACATAAATTCCGTCGACAGGTGCCGTGAGTACTGAACCTATGCCAGTAGCAGAGGAATCACACATGTAGCATTGTGTGTGTGCATCAATAGACCTACTTCCTTCGTTCGCAATGACAGGAAGTGTGTGCCATGAAGCATTTCCTTTTCAGTCATTTTCGTCAATTCAGGATTTGCATTCCATCAGACCTCATGTTCTGTTCACTGATTTAAAGGAACATGCCCTCCGAACGCACATACTTTTTTTCTCGATAGACCTACTCCACATGAAGTAGCTTACAGCAGGAGCCTATAGAAAATAACTATAGGAGCGTGTGTGGCTGGTCTATGTTAGAAGCGCTTGATTTAGCACGAAGTGCTAACGCCAGAAGAAGCAACAATACTGCGCCTGCGCCAAGTTGTCTAAAATCGAAACTGAAACTTGGCACGCGAAGCAGACGTGTGCTACGAAAGCAACGCTCTATTTTATTGTTGGTTAGAGCAACTTACAAACAACTGATTGTCTGTTTGCTTAGTTTTTTTATTATTACTTTGGTATTGTTTCCATGTTAAACACTTAAAAAGGGTTTAACGGGTTTAACGAGCGTTAACCACTCCTGATCATCTGCCCGAAGCCCTAAGGCCCTATGTCTGCAACAGCCAGATTCCCAGGCGGTCACCCACCCAAGTAACAATCCAGCCCAATGCTGCTTAACTTCGGGGATCTGACGAGAACCGGTGTTTCCAGCACTGCAAGGCCGCAGACACTTAAACACTTATTGTTTAAAAACAAAGGACCGAAAATTAGACTTGAGAACGTGAAGCACACCTCTAATCACCTTGTGCAGGTGGCGACCTCTGGTAACAAATTTGTACACCACTGTATAGCCGCTCCTGACTTAACACTGTAGTGGAAGTTACCGAGACACGCTCCTAGTTGTTTTCTATAAGCTCCTGCTTACAGTCATATTGCTTATTCAATAAATGAACAAACGCCCGTTGTATAGCAAGTAGGTGCTGCAGCATAGGCTAGTAATCAAAACAAAAAAAAATTCACTTGTCATAAACTAACCGGGAGTCGAACTCGGTCTTCGGACTACATGTCGACTGCTGTGTACCCTCTGAGCAACCGGAAATACCCAAATCGATGCAATTAATTTTTACGAGTTTCAGCTTAATGCAGCACTCGACTGGTACGAAGGGCGTTTGTTTTCATTCTCGGCGATAGCGCTCCGGCCAAATATCCAGCGGAATATATCCCTCCTATTGAGCATTTTTCGACCAAATTTGGGTAGATATAAAAAAAAGGTACAAGGATTACAAACAAAAACGTCAAGTGTGCCGTAAAAACAGGGTTATATGATTTAATTTTCACTTGTTAAAATGTATGCTGATAAAAATTTATGATTTTTAATTTAAATAATCAAATGTACAATTGAGAAAATCGAATCTGTTTTAGTGCTGTTGTGCGTAAAGAATATTTTTAATTCGTAAAACAAAACATCACTTAAAAACAGATGCAATTTTCTCAGTTGTTTATTTGATTATGTAAATTTAAATTAATAAACTTTTATCCGTGTAAATTTTATCAAGTAAACATTTTATTAGCGTCATTAGTTAGCCCAAATAGTAGGGGTGGTTCAGCAACAGAAACCGAAACTTCGGTTTTAGCTGAAAACCGAAACCAAACCGTTTCAGATTTTGTGTTGATTTTTCATAAGGTGTTCGAAAAATCAAAGATTGATTTGTTGTTTCACATTTTTAAATAGTAGTTATCATTTTCTACGTATAAATGACAGCAAAGCTCCTAGTCATAAAAACAGAAAATAATAGAGGAAATTGGTGCAGCAGCCAGGTTGGAAGCTATAGTAATACTACTGTTACGAAGAAAAAAAAAATCGTGTAGGAGGCGGGAGTTTGGCAAAAACCAGATACCGATACAAAAACCGAAATTTTATGTGGGCATGTAAAACCGAAACCGGAAGCGAAGTAAAAAATAAAACCGTCTCATCCCTACCAAATAGTCGTGTCCTTGTAACTAACTTCTGGAATATGTCGTCACAACCTCGTTCATTTCTTTCAAGGTACGTTAAGGCAGTTTATTTTTTTCGTAGTGTTTGGATTTTTCTTGCGCGGGATGGCGCGAGGGTTAAAAAAAAAGCATTTGTTTTTAACCAACCCACGAGGGTGTTTTCGGGTTTTATTGGATTGTTTTAGTTTTTTTTCGGGTTTTGTATAGTTTTAGAGTAACTTTAGCTTCTGTTTTAATTTATGAGAGCGTCATTGTCGGACTGGGTCATTTTTTGTGATCTGCCTTTTCCGTGCCCTTCCCTGCCCAAATAAAATATTATCAATATTTGTGGGGTAACATTTTCATGGTTACTATTTTACTTGCAGTGCAATATAACCAACGATTGGGTATTATTGTGGGTTTTTTTCTGGTGTGTTATTTTTTTTTTCGGGCAAACTTTATCATTTAGTTAGCAACGGCTCCCTGTCGTCTGCTTAAAAGGCCGGTTGCCACCAAATTAGCATTACAGCATCTAGGCCTATCGAGTTGTCTCTCGCAGGAAGCAAAGGAATGCACAAAGAAAAACTTTTAAAGGCATCAAACAAGCCAGGTTACTCCCTATTTATTGCGTAAAAATTTGGTACGCGCTCGTGCACCTGGAAACAAGCTATACAAATTAACGATATTGATGTCACGAGATGGCGCCACGGAAAAATATCAAGAAAATCCCCTGGCGCCATATATAGTGACACTAATATCATTAATCTTTACAGCTTGTTTCCAGGTGCACGAGGGCGTACCAAATTTTTACTCAATAATTAAGGAGTCACGTGGCTTGTTTAGTGCGCCTAAAAGTTTTGCTTTGTGCATTCCTTTGCTTCCTGCGAGAGAGAACTCGGTAGGCCTAGATGCTGCAATGCTAATTTGGTGGCACCCGGCCTTTAACTTTTACTTTGACTGCAACCTCTCAATCACCATGACAATAGACGTTATACATATAAATCGGCTCTTTTATTTATTGGTCTTTTTTGCCCCCCCCCCCCCCCACCTCCCCCGAAGGACTAGAACAGTACTCACTAAACATTTTCTTTCTAATGCACTGTTTACAAAAATTAAATGGTGCTATTGAACACGAACAAGCGGCATGCGTCACTCCCTCCTTTTTTTTTTTTTGAAAATCTATATCTCGTCTGTCCCTTTCATTTTCTTGATGGACACTTCGTGACAAATTCGTTGCCTTCCGCTCCTCCCCTTCCTCCTCTCAGTGCGCGCGCCTTTTCTTGTTGCGTATATAGCCTATAGAGCAGTGACACGACGTAGTATTATTGTATATAACTCTATGCTGGAGCCTTAATGGGTTAGCTGCAAGGGGCACTGCAGAGAGAAACAGAAGGGCGTCATACTGAAGCCGATGCTGTGAAGAGTGATTTCTTGGACCTAAAACGCGCGATTTTTGTTGTTGGAGAAAACAACGTTATTTTAAGCCTAAGAAATCTGCTCTTCCGTTGTTTTTCCCTCCATTTTTATGTAGTGCACCTTGTAGTTATGCCTTCCAAAACCCATACTGGTGCCAATATGGCGGCAAATATCACTGCTCTATAGTAAGCAAGGTTGCCCTGTGATATTTCCTGCAAAACTGTCCAATGTTCAAAACTGGGAGCACTGATCCGGGAAAAGGGGGAAGAGCTGTGGGGGGGGGGGGGGGGTGGTTGGGGGAGATAGTTTTCATATTTTCAGTACCAAGCTCGTAGTCATTCTATAGTGTGATGGGGGTGGAGGGAGGGGCTAAGGGGGAGGTGAATAAATTATTCAGTGTTCTTGTTCAATATTCACCAGTGTGTAAATGGTGAAAAAATATGGAAAATATTTTTTTTGATATGTCGGACGCGAGGGGTCGCATCCTTCCTGGTGTTTGTTCAATGAATATCTAAAACCATGTAGAATGGTTTTAGTTATTCATTACCATTTGTATCCCATAGAAGGCGGAAGCCAAAAAAAAAGGAAAATAGCCTATCCTAGTGAACGTACCTTTCAACTGTTAACGTCGTTTCGTGGGTACGGAGAGGAACAATTTTGCTTGGAACTTCGTAGGATCGGTGTATTAAATGCTACAATCGACATGAGCACAAGTGTATTTCCAGGACCCGCATCTTCCCAGATGCATAGGGGTAGGGTGGAGACTAGACTTGTACCCTGATTCTCCAGCACATGTGATAGTTGTGCATTAACCCACACAGTGGCGACGATTACATTCTTGTTATGGACTTTGAAAACAATCGTGGATTTAATTCAACTTTATTTTTTAAGTGGGCAATCGTGGGCAATTCACTTGTGTGCAAACCAACCTTGTTTACAGTTATGCCACGCGTCATGGCTGTTTGCTGCACGTGCATATCACGTGACTGTGCTAGTCCAATCAGACGGCCAAACAGCCGTTGTTCTCGTTCGTCATTGGCTAACTCATGGTGACGTCACGGCAAACAGCCATTGCGCATGGTTTTGTTAGTAGCCAGAGGAAATCCACTGCTGTGTGAAAGTGCTGTTAGGACTTGCATATACTTTGCTAGATCTCACAATTACCAAAAAAATTACCAAATTTGTAATCCTTGTGAAACTCTGTCAGGGTTCGCACCAAAATACTGAAATATTTTCCCTTAGTTTTCCGGATAATCCTTGGTAGTTGAGGTCAATTTCCAGGCTACTTACCATAATTTTAGGAAGGACATTTTTCCACACATTTTACCAGTTTTACTCGTTTTTTTAGGGCTCACTCAGAGCAAACGAGTAACCCGATTTAGTGCACTTTTAGGTGTTACCAGAGAAGTGTAAGGATACACTTCATTTTATCACAATGTCTTGACAAAATGTGTTTAATGCACTTAGGACTAGGCCTAGAAAGTTTCCAGATTTTTTCCAGATTTTTTGGTAAGAATCGGAGAATTTCCTGAGTTTTCCATGTTTTCCAGGTTGTGGGAACTCTGCTGTAGCTTTATTTAGATCCTCCATCAATCGTAAACAGGCTGTTCACATAAGAAATTTGAAATTTGAAATTTAAAATTTAAAATTTAAAATTTAAAAAATTTAAAATTTAAAATTTAAAATTTGAAATTTGAAATTTGTGTCCGCTAATTGCATTCTTCTAGTTTTCATTTAACTTTCGAACTATTAGTATGTGCGATTAACTTGGCTAATAGGATTAACCTTGGCGGCCTTTCCTGGTAGAATGATATCACTACCTTCAAAGGCCGATCATTTTTGAAAACTTGGCGGGTTTTTCTACCAGTTTTGGTTTTAGGTTGATTGTAATAGCCTAGGTTACAGTAAGAAGATTTAACATGATTTTAATGCTGGTGAGCTTCTTCCGATTGTGAATGTAAATTCTTTTTAAAGGACGACTGTTTTTAGCAGTAGTAAAATTGTCAAACTTATATATTACGCATTAAACTCCTGTAACATAACACATTTAACACGAAATATACCCGAGTGTAGAGGCTAGGCTATGTTAACAAGTAAGCTTTTAAGTTTTGATGGTTACGAAAAATATAACTCATTGATATTTAGTTTAAAACAAAATTAAAAAAATGGATTTAAATCTTTAAAAAAAAAACTAGGCTATTTAAATCAAATAAATCGGTTTTATTTAAATAAAAAAAATATTTTCAACCCTGCTTCAACGAATTGCGCTTTTTACAAGCAGCAAGGAAGACTATAATTAACTAAAAGTGACATTTCGCGCTCGCCTCAAGTCTTTTTTTTTAAATCAAGTGTAAGGTGAGCGTGGGTGAGTCGGAGTTACCTTTCCGTGAATTAGGGTGTGAAATTTATGCCGGATCTGTTGAGTCGTGGCTATGGCTTTCATTAATGTAAATTACATGTTAATATGCAGTTCGTCACAAATGTCATTTCTTCCTCTTTGTATTCATCCGTGACGTTGGACCTTAGCGAAAGTATTAAAGGGGAATTGCATAAGGGTAACCTATTTTATGCAAAGAAATAGCAAAATAAATAAATACGTAATAAAACAAATTTGGTACAGTGACCTTGACGAGCTTCATTTAAATGTAAACAGAGTTTTAATATACCTGTCATGTTTCCGACGTTTTGTTTTAGGGTACATCCTTTTGAAATTGAAAATCTGCTCTTTGAGAAATAAACCTTAGAAACAGATTTAAATTGTAGCTTTTGCCTACATGTGCGGTCATATTTTGCGAATAATTGTAACAAACATGAACAATGTTATTCGACTTTCATCGAAATAAAATTACTCATCGTCTAAAATTTTCCGTGCCCATCGTATAAAAAAAATATTTTATAGGGCGTCATTTTTTCCCAAAATGACGAAGTGAGCTAGAGGTTCAAGGAGACTTAAGTAAAATAAGAAACACAATGAATCCAACATTACGACTAACTAAAGATTACAACTGAACATCAACAGAAAAATTCACGTGCCATCGTGATCCCGGGAATATAACCCGGAACTTTGGGCCTCCAGTGCACTAGACCACTATGCTAACACGACACTGTGAAGCTAATGTCGTTCATTCATTGAGATTGGAGTATTTCTTTGAACTCGTTTTTTTATTGATTGAGATTGAGGCATTCCTTTGGGATCGTTTTTTATTGCGTGAGATGAAGGCATTCCTTTGGGATCGTTCTTTATATACTGAGATTGAAGCATTTCCTTGTGATCGTTCTTTCTTCATCGAGATTGAAGAATTCCTTTGGGATAGTTCTTTATTCATTGAGATTGAGGCATTCCTTTGGGATCGTTCTTTATTCATTGAGATTGAGGCATTCCTTTCGGATCATTCTTTATTCATTGAGATTGAGGCATTCCTTTGGGATTTTTCTTCATTTCTTAAGATTGAGGCATTTTAGGGGATCGTTCTTTATTCATTGAGATTGAAGAATTCCTTTGGGATAGTTCTTTATTCATTGAGATTGAGGCATTCCTTTGGGATCTTTCATGCACTAAATCGCTAAGTAACTTCGCCACTGAGGTTAGTTTATTAAAAACATTTTTGAGTAATGGTTTTTTTGTACTCTTAATTTTATTATCCCACTCACAAGTGCTGCTGCTGTCAGCAAAGGATAATGCAGAAAATGCATGTATATTTTAAGACCAAGTGTGGCGTTGGTTAGGTTTATCTCTAAACAAGGATGCACTAACACTGCATTAGTAATTCGACCTATTGTATGGTGGAATAAAAAAAATCTGTAATTGATGAATGAAGTTGGAACGGAGACATACCAACAGGACACTACTAAAAATTCTGAATGCGTGGTGTACTGAACAATATCTACTATATTGCACATTACATTAAAAAAAATTTGTTTGTAACTTTTGCTACTACGATACGGTAAATGAGCCAGAATCTTGAGCGTCGATGCATTCACTGACCACATTAAGTTTTCATCGGATGCTGATATTGGTTTTGTTAAAAAAAAAAACAGGCAAACTGAAAACTTCGTTGTTTTACAGTTTCCCCGTCCCCATTGCTCTTGTTCATCAGCTTTTTACTTTTTAAATTCTTCGAACACCATATTTTCAATAAATTCAGCAGATTTGGAGGTGGGGGGGGGGGGAGAGTGGCGAGTAGGAGAAATCATATTGCGCTGAAGGTACGTGAGGTTGACTACTTTAAATGTATTTACACTTTTTAGGTGTATTAAAAAAGTTAAAATAATCACACGAAAATTGTGACATAAGTCCACATTGAATATAATACTGCAATTTCATGTGGCTTTACTGCTTAATTTTTTGTTCATTTTGCTTAATTTTGCGGTCCAATGATTTATAACAATCATTGGAATGTTTGTTACTATAACTAGAAATGTGCGTATGTAGTCAGTGGGAGAGATCCAAATTAACCTGCCTTCACTTACCATACTGCATGCAGCGTAGTGGAAGAATCTGCACTGCTCATACAAAATTAATTATTTCGCCATTGTTTTGATATTATGCCTATGACTAATGATAAAAACTAATTACAGAATAAATAAATTCATTCAGCCTTATTTCAAGAAATACATACACCAAACTTTATTCGAATTGGCTCATGCTTTTGGCCGTAACTGCGGTAGTGTTCAACAGACAGACATGAAGACAGAGTAGGACTGACGTGGCCATAGGTCACGAGGGATACTATGCGCAAGGGTCCAGAGCCCTTTGTTGTGTAATATGTCAATTAGGACTGCGAAACAAAAAAAAACTGGGTCGTTATGCGTCGAACCATTGACGGGCCCACCCTTTTACCCCTCACAAATTTGTATCACCGCCCAAGTAAGAAGGGGAGCGGAATGTTTTCTTCTGACTCGAACTCTGTTTTCGAGAAAGATTTGCATTGAGATCGAGAAACAGTATCAAATGATACATGTAGGCCAACTCAATACAAAGTGCTTATTTACCAGCGTTTTATAATGATCTTTATTATTATTATTATTATTATTGTTTGTAATTTTAAATCTGTGGGTAAAACTAATACCGAACCAATAAAACTTACGTGAGTGAGTCTTCCTGTCACGGATTTTAAAAAAAATCTGAGAGTCAGAGGCCAGGAGCAATATCCCGCCCATCCCTCCCTGGCCAGTCCGCCACTGTATAAATGGGACATCATTCGCTTTGTTCACTCGTTCAATAAGAAATAACACCACAAATAAGCGTAATAAAATACTGCAATATATCGCACCCGAAAATCAGCGGGGATATGCGCGCCTCGATTCAATGTACCGTCCAGATTCCAGCAAAAAAATTCGGTGTACCATCCAGATTGCCGCGACGACTCACTTTGTACTGTTCTTCGCGATAAGAGAGAAGCCAACTCGATATCTACGTGTAGTCTCTAACCGACTGCAATATTGAAGAGTTGACTTGCCGAAATGCGCAGTTACAAGCATTTGTCAGCGGCAATTTTTCGTTCGAACGCACACCTCTATGTTGACGTAGAGCTGACGTCATCCACTGATCGTGTACTATCGGGTGACGGTTTATCGCTGAAGGACCTGGATAGAGGTTAGCCAAGTGTTTTACTCAAAATCTTATTTTTTAGGGCATAATACGCTTTGAGCTTCTACACTGCAACTCTCCCACCACTAGACTTAAGTTCCTCGGATCATAATTGCACAAATGTGTCTGGTTTTTGAGGAGATGTCGCCGACAGAAATCGCGCCTACCCCTTTTTTGGAAACAACTACATTAATTCGACGTGTGACACGTCGAATTAAAAACCGACTCATTGGCGATGTTGTCTACGTTTTGTGGCTCGTCTTGGTACCTTTTGGATTTCATAATAAAGTAATAACCATAAACATAAATATTAGTAATAAATAAAGTGAACCGTGCAGCGCCGTGCAGTGCCAAACCGCGCAGGCCATGTTTTGAAAGATGGCGTAAATTAGGCTGAAATAGGCGAAAATTACCTTTTTGATATGCTGGCCAGTGGCCGGTATAGCCCATATGTGTTTAGTCGCTACAGTAAAAATTTAGTTGACAGAAAAAAAAAAGCCCTTCTATCTTTTCTAAACCCCAAAAAAGAGGATACTTTTGTGAGACCACTTTGTAAACTGATTATACCAGTCCACAGCTTCTGTAAAACTTTGGGCAGCAGCCACGGACCTCTTTCCTGCCGACTGTAAAGAGCAACTGCAAATATTTTTTTGGTACCATATTTAATTTTATTCACGCAATAGGAATAAAATAAAAGCTAATTTTAATGATTGCGGGGTGCGAAATTTTCAATCAAATAACCACAAATTAAAACACGTTCTTGTTTTCATTATCGAAAGTTGGAAGTTAGTTAATCCATTCTTGCTCCTGATTAAGACCAACGTAATGGCCAAAGTGGCGACTGGTGTTAAATTGTTAGTCGCCAAATGACTACGTATAATCGCCAGCAGGCTAGAGGCCGGTGCCAAATTTTCCTCTGTAGAGGCCAAGCTGGCACGGAAAATCGTGGTCAGGGTTGCTTAGTGATATACTAGCTAATACAAAAAAAGAAAAAAGAAAAAAAACACACAAACACGCCTAAGTACATGTGACTTTGTCTAGTCAAGTATTGATCGACGTAAATAAATCAACATTTTGTTGCACGGAAGGCAAGGATCGGGGTGATCACTAACTGCCTACCCAACTACAGAAAATGAAGAATGGATGTGGCTGCTGGCTGCTACACCACTGGGGTAATGTTGTCAACCATTGACAGGGTGTTAAACACGTCATAAGAATTGGTTAAATTTAGTGGACTGATGTGACGACGAAAGCCCATCATTCACGCTCATCAGGGTAACAGTTGCTTCTGGGATAGAATTCCAAGCCCCAATAACTATCACTGAAAAGATTAAGACGAGAAAGCCAAAGGCTCACAAGTTAAATAAATGCAGATGCAAACCTACTTACGTTGCCTTTTGAACTTATATGTCAGACTGCCTGAGCGGGGATTCGAACACACGACCTTTGAAACCAAAGGCCGAGGTCTTACTGCTGAGCCGCGTGTCAGTCTGGCTCAGCGGTAAGACCTCGGCCTTTGGTTTCAAAGATCGTGGGTTCGAATCCCCTCTCAGGCGGTCTGACATATAAGTCCAAAACGCAACGTAAATAGGTTTACATCTGTATTTATCACTGAAAAGAAGGATCGCTGGCACTCCAAACGGAATTAGTCATTTGAATCCACCTCTAATCCACGTTCAGGTCGAGGAAGGGCAAATTAGCCCGAACTAATCCATGCAAAATTTAAAATGCCAAAATTAGATCCGACTTAAGTCGCCGCATTTCAAGTGATTCAAATTTTAACCGCTGAAGCCGCTCCGATGTATACTGAGCAAGATTGTAGGGGGCGTCGGACGAAAGCCTAACTGGAAAATCGTCGAATGAGATAATTGTCTAACATCTGCCAAAATAAAAATGTCTGGAAAATCACTCTAAACGGAATAACGTATAATGGATAATGGTCTAACTGGGCAACAATACGGTTGCGGTTTTTGATGTTATCCTCGATGTAGCCGTAGTGAGCGAAGCAAGAACGTTACACGGTTTTCCATCTACATATATATTTCGCTTGGGAGCAGACTTGAGGATGAGGGATTAGCAGGTGATTGGTTGATTTATTATACCGAGCCTCGGCCCACAGCCACTCGCTCGGGATCGAGGTTAAACAAACGAAGCTTCAACATTCAGCAAGAGAGCGAGCGGGCTCATTCTTGCCACGGTAGCAAAGAAAAACGGTGAGCAGCCGACCATGAAATGGTATGGGCTCCAACCATTAGAAACAAACACTATTGCGTCAATAATGCTGACTATTACAGCCGAGTTGAATCAGCTATTTATACGAATTTCGTGTTAGAC
Organism: Lithobius niger; assembly: GCA_023313725.1. NCBI lineage: Eukaryota > Metazoa > Arthropoda > Chilopoda > Lithobiomorpha > Lithobiidae > Lithobius > Lithobius niger. The sequence goes on along the minus strand of JAHWFP010069096.1, from coordinate 36,692 downwards.
AATTTTTCGTTGTATTGTTATACTGTAACGTTCTTCGTTCTTCCAATTATGCGATTTTCCAGTAAGGCGACCATCCCTCGCCCATTCCAGGCAACGATTTTGTAAATTTCCTTCCGACTGGCCCAACCCGCTCAGTGTACTACTGCCACAGCACCCAAGGCACCGGGGCGGGGGGCCCGGGGCGGTAATCCGGATTGTAACCGTACCCCATGTCTAATCCTTATTAAGATTAACTACACATTAAACAACTACTACAACATTAGTAATTTAGAATTATATGGCGATTAAGAAGAAGAATATTGGTTTATTGAATCGGGCAAATCGGTACAAAACTCCGTATGTGCCCTCACCCCACAAGAGCTAGTGCTCGCGTGTGGCGTGTTGGCTACCATAATAAAAATAACTTGAAAATACAAGAATTACAAATGTCAACATATGAAACAATTGCAAAGTTTGGGTGCATCGTAGACAAAAAAAAATTACAATACTAGCAGTATAAAATTATTACCACTGTTATAAGCAATTGTTAAAATTTTTATTAGGTATTTTTACTACCATTTTTATTGCCATTTGTATTACTATTTTAATACTATTTTAAATAACTATTTTTAATAAAAGCGACTGCAAAGTTACTATTATTAGCAAATTACAATCATTGTTAATACATGCAAAGTTAAGGTGCATCGTAGAAAAAATAACCACAACAGTAAAAATAAATAAACACGCTACAAATAATCAAAGAAAATCAAGATAACAAAAAGTGCTGAAAGTATTTTTCAACTTATAACTTTAAATAAATTTTCAAGGGCCACAGTACTGACACCCAGTAGCCACCGAAACAGGTATTTCTGGAAACGATGAATTTCAGTAATATCTTTTATGTAGTTGGGTATGTTATTGTAAAATTTGCTTCCAAGGTAGTAGCTGCATTTATGCAGTTTTTCTTTTGTAACTTTAGGCTGAATGACAAAATTATTAGATTCACTCCTCGTGTGGTAATTGGTTACAAAACGAGTTGTAGCATGTTTATTAATTCTGCGGCAGTTAATTCAGACTCTGTAAACATACAGATGGCGGACTGGCAGGATACCTAGCTGTTGGAAAGAATGATCACGCTGTTTTTTGAAAGTCATCACTCTAATAATTTTCTTTTGTAGCTTGATAACCGGATCAATAGCATTCATGTAAGTTCCACCCCAGCATGTAATCGAGTACTGAAGGTATGACTGTCCCATGGCAAAATAAAATAATTTAAGCATCTTTAAGGAAACATGCTTTCTAAGATAATACATCTTGCACAGTAGAGCACGCAGTCTATTAAGAACTGCTGCAATTTGACTCCTCCAATTTAGCATTCTATCTAAGGTGACTCCAAGATATCGAACTTCGTTAACTTTTTGGATTGATGGACAATCACATGGTGAAGTTATCTGCATTGAACACTTGTGCATTTTAAGAAAATCTACAACTGTTTCGCTCCTCTCCTTGAGAGCAAAACTCACATAATTGCTTTTCGTTACGTTAAGGGTAAGGAGGTTTTCAATAAACCAGTCTCCAATAAGTACAAGATCACGTTCAATACTAACGGAGGCCAGCTCTCTATTTTTGTCAGCAGCAAGAAGTGCAGTATCATCAGCGAAAGACACAATACTAGAATTAGTGTTTAAGTTGTATATATCGTTAATATAAACAAGAAACAGGAGTGGTCCTAAAACTGACCCTTGAGGCACTCCTGTAGTCACTAAAATACTGTCGCTGTAATGACTCCCGACTTTTGTACATTGCGACCTATTTGATAAATAGTCCGTGAACCAGTTATGTGCCAACCCTCTGACTCCATAAAGATATAATTTCTGTAAAAGTCTTTCGTGGTTTACGGTTTCATCAGGTCAAGGAAAATACCTACAACAATGCTGCCCGAGTCCAGCGCCATGTAAGTTCGTGAAAGAAAATCCTGAATAGCATCTTCAGTGCTGCAGTTCTTTCGAAATCCATACTGATTGGTGTGCAGCATATTGTTTTTTTCAAAAAAAGCAGTAAACCTGTTTTTCATCGCCTTTTCAAGTAGCTTGGAAAGAACAGAAAGTAAAGCAATGGGTCTATAATTATTCGGATCGCTGGGATTGCCCTTCTTGAAAATAGGGATCACAACAGTGTGTTTTAAAATTTGGGGGAAAATTCCTGCAGTGAAAGAAAGGTTGAAAAGATGAACAAGAATAGGGGTAATAAGGCGCTTCCTCGACTTAATACACTCTGCAGTGATGCCATCTAAAACAGAACTTTTGCCAAGATCGAGGGAGTTGATAAGATTATTTATTTCCAGCTCAGTAACAGGAGTAATGAAAAAAGAATGGTTAGTCGATGGTGGTAGATATTTACTCTTAGTCGATTTTTGATCAATCTTGTTGGCCAAATTTTTACCAATATTCGAAAAAAAGTTATTAAATTCGTTTGTATAAGTCTTTGCGTCATTATCAAGACGAATTGAAGTTCCATTAACAATAATTTCGTCGGGGTATGTGCTACATTTTTTTTTGGACCCAGTAATTTCATTCAAAATATTCCATTGTTTACGACAGTCACCATTTGCTTTGCGCATTTTTTCCTGGTAATGGCCATCCTTTGCTTCTCTAATTGCATTTTTTAGAATTTTTCTGTATTTTACAAACTCATCACGGTAAGCTTGACAAAGGGGATATTTTTTCATACGTTTGTAGAGTTTGTCTTTGGATCTGATAGAGTTTAAAATAGCAGTCGTCATCCAGGGATTAATTTTTCTATTTTTAGCAGAAACAGTAACATTAAAAGTAGCCCTCGTAATATTCTGCTGAAAGGTTTCAACAAAAGATGTCATTGCTGCATTTGCATTGGTATTTTGTAAGATACCAGACCAGTTTTCATTTTCGAGGTGTTCATTTAATTTAGCAAAATTAATTTTTGAAACGCTGTGCTGCGCACGTGAAGCTCCTTTATCTGTAGTAATATTAGCAGTTTTAATGTTGAGGGCCAATGCATAGTGATCAGTGATGTGCAACTTAATTAAAGCCGATTTGTATTTCTCAAAATCATTGCTCTTAACAAAAATGTGGTCAATACACGATTTACTGAAAGTAGTAACCCTAGTATACTGGTTCATAAAAGAAACAAAACCGTTCGCTAAAAAATTGTCGAGGTAAATATTTTCGACTGCATTCATTTCTTTCAAGTTTATGTTAAAATCGCCAATAACAATGACATCGCGACAAGTCATGGATTCAACAATGTCGGATAGCTCAGCTATGAAATTGCATAGACTTCCATCGTGATAACGAAACACTGACAACATTTCGTTGCACCAGTCGTACTGGCAGACGTCGGAGCCGCTTTGAAAGTCCCATACGTCAGTAACGTGATCCGATTTTGCGTCCTCTGGACTCGGATACCAGGCCTCTGACAACTCGGCTGTGCCTTCCTCGCTCTCGGGGGTCCCAGGAATTCTCATGAAATTCGATTTTCGTGGGAGTGTGAAAGGAATTAGTTAATAACGAGGTTTGGCACCAACTCAGTGGCGCGCCCAATGGCGGGGAGGTGGGGGGGGGGGGACGCCCTTCCCCCTAAACACAAGATATAGAGGAAAATTTGATAAAATTGGACAATTGTGGCATTTATGGCAAGTGAAAAAATTCTGAAAACTGACAACGTTTCAAAAATAGTAAAACTCCTGAAAATGAGTATTTTTACAGGAGTTTTTTTTTTTGCACCCTTCTCCTACCCCACCCCTCTCAAAAAAAAATTTCCAGACTGCGCCACTGGCACCAACGGCAACGCAGTTTTCAGGTCTTCTTCGGATTATGACGACACGATCATGGAACCCGTGTGGTGATTTGGATCGAATAACGCTATACTGTATAATAATAATTGTAATAATTGTGTGTAGAATTGAACAAACTATAGTAGACCTATGGTGATAAAACATGTTTAAGCGGTTCTGAATGTATGTTTTTCAAAAATTGTATTGATCGTTATTTTGAACCCTACAGTTTACGCATGATTGATTGGTTACACTGGCACTGCACGAAAAATACATTTGCTAAGTCGCCATTTTCTGTTTGGGTTCCTGTTTGAAAGCGTGTATTCCTTTCTAATATACGTGTGAATGTAGGTTCATGTAGCGAGGCACAAGCTGCGCAACACCTGTTTGGCATTGGATCTATATACCAGTCTGTTTCATGACCTTCAAAATACAGATAAGTCAACTATTATGTTGATTGCGTAGGCAATGTAGGCCATGGGGAATCACTAGTTCTAGGATCATTCGCGTGCGAGGGTGCTGTGCCGAACAGCATCTGGAAATAAACTTTAAACGTTTTCCACTGAGCGGTTGCAGCTCGTCACCTAGATTTTAAGATAGCGTGCTCTGTTGGCAGCAGTGACGGCGCTATGACCCCCTCCCCCATTGTCTAGACTTTCCCACCCCATATGACCCCCCCCCCCCCAATCCCCTAGACGCTCAGGGACCACCAGAAAATAAACAATAATAAAAAAAAAACTTGCAGGCCGAACTTGTAATCAAATGAATAAACTGAGCTTTTATTAATTAATTAATTTATTTATTTATTTTATTTATTTACTAGCAGTCGTACCCGGCGTCGAGCGGGGTTTTGTTTCTCCCGTGGTTGTTTTACAGTTTTTAGTCGGTGTGGCCTGAACGTTAATTGCGATAGGCAATTTTTCTACGCATGAATAATTGATATTCCTCTTTTCCTTCCAATCCCTCCCCCGCTCCTTGTGCAAGATTTTGAAAAGAAACTGAGTATATCTCCATCCCAGACAAACCAACAAAAAACTTACCTTTTAGGTTCAGTTAATGCGTAATCATGCATCATGCTCCTTGGTTACAGTCGTAATGCCCCCCCCCCCCCCACCCACCCCCAACTCCCAATCTCTTTAGTTATTACAGCATTAGAAATAGAGAAGGGCTAAAGGACGCGTTCCCCAATACACCGGCATTTTCCGTCCACGCTACTCCCACCCCCCACAGCCAGTTAATTAGTTAAATCCTAAAATTAGTTAAAAGGAATAAAAAAAAAAATCCGGAAGTATGAAGCGGAAGTAGCCCAAAAGTGGCCGGACGTGGCCGACAATTTGTGCCCATTATCTATGGGACGGTACCAGATAGAGAAAAACTGGTGTCACCATCAGATTCAGCGTCCTAAAATTAGTTAAAAGCGATAATAAAAATATGAAAAACCGGAATTATAAAGTGGAAGAGGCAAGGTGTGTGCAGAATATGCCAGAACGCTAGAACGAAGTTCGCGAGAAATTTCAGGAAACTGTAGAAATTCACAAAAAAGTTGGCTTGCCTACATGATGAAAGGTTGCGGAAATTTGAAAAGTCTGTTAAGAAAATTTTGTGGGAAGTTTTGCCCAGTAAGAATTTTATTCACCCGTGGAAGAGGCTCGAAAGCGGTGGAAGTGTACGGAAGACCGCTGTGCAACTAGGTAGTCGTTGCTCCTGCTTGTCTTTTCCGGGTTACCATCTTTGTTATCTTTTCTTTCTAACGAGAAAGTTATTGTTTTTTTTTATGCATACCAATTATGCAATCAACTTTCAAGCACTAAAAAATCAAGCACAAACTTATGCGACTCTGTCAGAATTCCATGGGACGTTAGACACCCTAATTAGAAAAAAATAAAATAAAATAAAAATTATATCTCCGAGCTCCGGATGTCTGGACGTGCCTTGCCAAATTTCATTAGATCCACGCTCGGGTTTCGCTATAAGCCCTCATTACACGCCGCCCTGCAGAATTTACACTGTCTTGCACACCTACACGATGTGTAAAACAGTGGAGGCGGCGTATTACGTCTCGTTTTTCCACACCACCAAACCACCTCTATCGTGTTTTTGCCAAATTACCAGGATTACCATCCTCATACGTCATGACCAAACGAGCTCTCCACACGGTGCCTTATCTAAATTCATATATATTATAAGCTGCTTTGGTTTCTTCCAGCGTGACCTTACCACCGTGTCAAGTTCAATGTCTTGATAATGACCAAATTGTGACTTCGTGCCGTGCTGCATGAATGCCTTGAGATCTCTAGCTGTACCTGCTACACCTGACGCCCAATTTTCATCCGAAGTCAAGCGTGAATATCATTTTAATTTTACCTTCCTCCTCCATTGTGGTTGCGCCTCAATCGTCGTTACCTGGCAACTAAATAAACTGCTTTATAAAATGGAACCGTGATGTTGTTTTTCTTATCGCCCCCGGTTAGGCTCAGCAGTAAATAAGTTGGTTCTGCCTCAAGACAATGCCGTACGTTTAACACGGTTTCTTTCCGAGTGAATAAAACATAAACAAAACCGCCGACCGTGCTTCAATTACGATTGTGCACAAGATTATTACCGTTTCGTTTCGTTATTTCTTGCGGAGGAGGCTGGTCGGGGGAAGTGGCAGTTTAAACGGAAGTTGATTATAGTGGATGCCTTGTTGGCTTGGCCATCAAGAAGCTTCTTACATTTGAAATTTCGCCGTTCCGACGTGGTATCAGAAGACGTGGACGTGATAGGAAGACGTTTCGAAGGAATGTTATGGACCGGATTTTAGCGCTCCGGAACGGTGTGAAATGGCGGGACCTCGAGGTGCGTAATTTACTTTTTTTTTTTCTCCTTAAACTTGGGTACCCTATCATTGGGTAGTTTACTGGCTAGGTTTCATCACTGTTTTCTGCAACTTTCGAAATTAGTTACGCCAAGCTTACTCAGACCGTCTTTTGAAGATACCAAAGGGGCGTTGAATTCGATAGCACGAAAATAGTTAGTTGTCCCGTCTTTTCACAGCGACGGTGCAAGGAAACCCTATTAACACGTTTCCTGCTTCGTGCTTTCACGGTGTTTTAAGAAATAAATTAGTTCTAAGGCGAAGTTTGTACGCTGTTAAGCCATACCAAAAAAAAAATGGAATTTTACTTTTAGTGTTTTCGCACATTGGCCTTTTTTCGGCGTGGGACAAAAGTCTAATTTGAAAATAGCCTAATGGGATGACTGATTTGCCTAAATAAAAAATTGGGAAAATCATCCAAACGGAATATCGTATAATGTAAAAATCATCTAAACGGAATATCGCATAATGGATAATCGTATAATGAATAAATGTCTAACTGGACAATAATATACCTGCGGTCTCTAATGTTATATGTTTAATGGAAAATCGTCTAACACGAAATTCGTATAATGGAAAATTGTCTAATGTCTCTGCCTCGCTCGCGCAGCCCTGCGAGCGTGGCTGCGCGAGCGAGGCAGGGACATTACACAATTTTCCATTATACTGTTTTACTATAGTATACGTTCTTCCAATTATGCGATTTTCCAGTTAGACGATTGTTCCTTGCACCGTCTTTTTAGTCTCCTCATGAAAAACTTTTATTTTTGTCCATTATTAAAAAAAAAATAACTGCTAGCGTGCCGAGTTAGACGATCGTGTTGCAACGCAAAATGCAGCCTCACAAACGTATGAAACCCCGTTTAGATACGCTGGTACTCCCTACGGTAGTGTATTATAAATGGTTGAATAGTAAACATAGCGGAGAGAACGACTACGTGGTCGCAATGGGTCTTCTGTACAGTTCTGCCACTAGTGGTCCACTTCTGCTTCATACATCCGTGTTTTTTTTATTAGCGTCCAAAATTAGTTACAATTAATTTTTAAAAACCGGAAGTATGAAGCGGAAGTGGCCCACAAGTGGCGGAAGTGTACAGAAGACCGGTACCCTGACATTTTTGGACACTGACCCTAATGGTGAAAACCGTTTTTCTGGTGAAAACTGTTTATCTGGTACCGTTCCATAGATGGTGGGGCTCACTTGTCTGCCACTTCTGGCCACTTTAGGGTCACGTCCACTTCTTACTTCCGGTTTTTTATTCGTGGTAACTGGTTTTTAGACGATGAATCTAATGGTGAAAACTGTTTGTAAATCTGGTACTGATCGGTAGATGATGGGCTCACTTGTAGGCCACTTCCTGCCACTGGAGGGCCACCTCGGGTTCATACTTCCGGTTTTGTTTTTTTATTCCTTTTTAACTGATGTTTGGACGCTGCATCTAATGATAAAAACAGTTTGTCTCTGGCTGGTACCGTTCCATACATGATGGGCGCACTTGTCTGCCACTTCCGGCCACTTCTACCTGGGCCACATACGCTTCATACTTGCGCTTTTTTAAAACAATTATTTTAACTAATTTTTTGACGCTGACTTTAATGGTGAAAATCGTTTGTCTCTGTCTGGTGCCGTTCCATAAATGATGGGCTGACTTAACGGCCACTTCCAGCCTCTTCTGGGCACTTCCGCTTCACACTTCAGGTTTTCTTTACTCATCTTAACTAATCTTTGGACACTGAAGTTAATGGTGAAAACCGTTTGTCTCTATCTGGTAACCGTTCCATACATCATGGGTTCACTTGTGGGCCACTTCCACTTCATAGTTCAGGTTTTTTTTTATGCCTTTTAACTGATTTCTGGACGCTGAAAATGGTGAAAACTGTTTGTCTCTATCTGGTACCGTTCCGGAGCTGTTTTTCAACGGACGGGCAAACTCCTGTACAAACCGTGCCACATAAAAAGCCGTATCTCGTGAGCGGAAGGCATTTATCCTATCAGAGGTTGCAGTCCAACAATAATTATTGTTCATTCATATTTTGAAACATGTTATCTGAGCTTCCAGAGGCCGCATTTCAGAACTAAAAATATCATTCAATATGCCTTGTTGGCTCTGGCTATGCTTAGTGAACCCCAATGACGTCAATTTTACTTTGCGGCTAGCAAACACAGATTTTCGTTTGCTTCGCTCACTCAATCAACACATGCCGTTCAGTTGCTCCTTCTTACTTTTTCATTTTATTGAGTCCAAAGATTCATTGAGCATGAAATTAGTTGTATCTGTTTCTGCCAGTCGTTTTTGCAATTATTAAAAAAGGTTGATTTTGAATAGTCGCTGCTTCACCTAGCCATCGTTTGCTCCTTATTGTTTAATTTACATTGTTGTCACAGTAGCTTTAGAGTGGGCGCATGGCTACGGGCCAGGGCTCCAATAAAGTGTATATATATGTCACTCATTGTTTTAATCTGTTCTAACCTGTTCGCTTTGGGCTGGATTGATACTTGGGTGGGTGACCGCCTGGGAATCTGGCTGTTGCAGACATAGGACCTTAGGGCTTCGGGCAGATGACCAGGAGTGGTTAACGCTCGTTAAACCCTTTCACCTGTTCGCTTTGTCATATGGGTCAGACGGACAGTGAGACTACCGCTCTTCAGTAAATTGAATTGAATTGAATTACTCCATTGTCTTTTTTTAGGGGACGGATAATCCAAGAGGGTTACATCCAAAAGAAAAACCAACCAACCAACCACCTCTCCGCAACTCCCCTAACAATAGCGTTTACGGTTTTACCTGACGTATTGTTTTATTTGTTAAAGCATTGTCTCCTTATTTTTTAGTTTACATTGTTGTTGCAGTCAGCTGTGAATCGGCTTTGATTCTGCGCACAGAGAAGCTGCAGTACGATGAGCGTCTGTGTGGCGAAGTGTCTGCATCGAATTCCATGGCCTCATTTTTGAATGCACTGAGTCTGCAGGATCGCAAGGTCGAAACGACATCCTGAGAGAGGTCCAGAGAGTTCCTGAGAGGTGAAGCTATGGCTGATGCGTTCAGCACTCGCTTTGCAGAAGTGTCAGCTCTCCCGATGGGTGGTGTTCCGCCGCATTTGCAACTGCAAGTCGAATCCAGCTCGATGGATGCGCCTTTCCATGTTTGTGAGCGCACGGCAGCTCTGCGAAGGTGCAAGCAAAGAAGCGCGGTCTGGCATTGACAATCTCCCGTGTGCATTCCTGCACTCCATGCCAGATGACGCCACAAGAGAGTTTCTTGGCTTCGTACAGAGTCTGCCTGACGGAGGAACTGTTCCACTATCGTGGCTTTTCACTTTGCTTGTGCCTGTGTGTGCAAGCGAGGTAGCGTACGTTCCAATCTTGCAAACTACAGACCTATTGCGTTATTGTCCTGTGCGTGTAAAGTCTATGAGGACATGCTTGCTCAATTGGCACTTGGAGCTCCATGAGCTCTTCTCAACTGTTCAATTCGGATACAAGACGGATAGGAATGCTCAAGATGCTGTGCTTTTCCTTCTATATCCAGCATTCGTAAAGCCTGGGCTCATTGCAATGCTGCAGTGGCTATGTTTTTGGATATAAAAGCGGCTTACGACACAGTGAGCATAGAATGGGTTCGTGTCTTTCTCATGGCTGTCGGAGCCGGTCGCAAGTTAACCAATGCGATTTTAGCTTTACTTGGTTCTCGCCAGTTTGTCACCAAAGTCAATGGGTACTGGTCGTCCCAGACTGAATCAGACCGTGGTCTTCCCCAAGGTAGTTGCCTAAGTCCTGTTCTCTTTGTTATGGTGATCAATGACGTTCTCATTGAGATGATGCACAGTACTGCATCATATATAGCACTGTGGTTTGTTGGCAATCATGTCCAGTCTGCTGTGGATCTGATTGTTGCGCGCTTGTAGCTCGTGGCTTGTCGTTGTCTCCGGCGAAGACCGAGCCAGTTATTTTCTCCCGCTTTGCTGCCGTTAGTGGTGTGGTGAGAAGTGTCAGCATTGAGGGTGCAGTCATCCCTGCGTCTCCCGAGGTTAAATATTTGGGAGTTATTTTGGATAATGGGCTGACATGGACGTTGAATGTACGCCTTTTAAGATAAAGAGTGGCCAGTTGACTCCCCGTTCTACGCATCCTTGCTCGTTTTACAGGGCCTTCGTGGGATCAGTGATTGACTATCATCTCCCGCAACCTAACCTGACCTAAACTTTCCTGTAGGGTTCCACATACTGCAGTGTTGCTGTACTGGTTTAGTCCACGTGAAACCTTGCTGCTGTATCTAACCATTATACACGTAAATGCAAGCCAGAGCCCAAATTTCAAAACTTTTCATTCCCAAACAAAGGAAGAATAATGTAAGGCTACACACTTGACTACTTTCTAGGCTGAATTTTTTTAATGTTCTTCAGTCACGTCATCTGCTTTCCGTTCATCACTCTACTGATGATGCATATAATTATCTTTTTTCAAGATTTTGAAGCACTTTTCCAGGTATGGAATATCATTATTACCTTCCAGGACATTTCCAGGTTTTTAAGGGCTAGCACGAACCCTGAATTATTTGTAGAGCTGTGCTAACGGACCACTCAGAATTTGTAACCGGAGAAAGTAGGGGGGGGGGGGGGGGGCTGGAAGTTTGTGGTGGAGCCCTTCCAATATTTTTGTTTGTACTCCCCTCCCCTAAACTCGCCATTGTCACCGAATGAAAGTCTGCAGAATTTAGTGCTATCTAGCGTTATCTAGCACTATCTAGCAATTGCTTGCATCGGGGTATAGGAGTGCACAAAGATATTTCTTTTAAAGAAACAAACAAGCCACGTGCCTCCTTAAACAGCGAGTTAAAATTTGGTACAGCTTTGGGCACCTGGGAGCAAGCTATATAGGTTAAGGATATCATGACCTCTAGATGGCACCATGGTAGATTCGTAAGATATTCTGTTGGTGACCGTGCATCTTAAACCTCCCTAGCCAATAAAGCTTTTTTTTTAAACCAACATTTGTAAAGTGAATGTTCAGGTACCGTGTCTGTTTACGCATATGTATTCCTGTGCACATTTTCCCGCTATGTCGTTTAGCCAGGTGGAATGCACCAATCATAAGCTGATGTGTCGTGTGCAAAAGTAAAAATGGTATAAATATTTGAATACAGCAGTAAGGTTTTCACGTGGACTAAACAGTACAGCAACACTGCAGTATCCGAAACCTTACAGGAAGGTTTATTTGTGTTCCTTTGCTGTTTTGACTTCGGGGCAGTTAAACCTTACCTCACGCATTAAACGAGTTCGTGTTTGTTTTCTAATTCAGTTATTTAATCATTATTCTGCTCGTCCGAGTAAGGGTTTTATAAATATAGATATAGATACTTCCGTGGAATCGTAAAACTTTCCAACTAAACCTAGAACAGGAAATTACGTCACAGTAAGTGCTGGTATAGCGACCATGACGACAAACGGGGAGCGATGGTCTGAAACGAGTTTGAAAGCATTGCTACTAGTATAGAGTTCCACCCCCTCTCCCTCCCTTTCCCCCACCACAGATCAACGAACGTGTCACGAAGTCCTAACCTGTTTTGTGATTGGGAAGCAAGTTAGTTCTTCACTACCATGGAATTCTGCTTCCAAATTTGACAGCGGAAAACCACTTTTCCATACTAAAACACCACTTCCAAATGCGTTAAGACCCTAACCCAAATAAACCCACGATTGAGTGACGAGTAGAAAAATAAACCACGATCACTGTAAATGGCTTTCGTTCCGGCTTTTACACTGTCGAGAGGAGCACTCGTTCAAACGGATGTCAATCGAGGTTAGTAAGTGGATTGCTCACTGCAGGTTTAGTGCGTTTCCCTGATTCGATGCCATTTGATTCGAGGCTACAGGCCAGCTCAGAAGCAGGGAATCGATAGACTTGGACAGAAGCGGCGTTCGTTTTCTGCACGAATTATTATGGCCCGCATTATGATTCCCCGCAAGACCGTAAGATGGCGCGACGATGAGGTAACGTAGTACGTTGTTATAGTTGTTGTTGCTCAGTTTTGCTAATTACTACCTAGGCGTCTGCGGAAATCCGTAATCACCAGTTGATTAGGGGGTAACTTTATTTTTGCGGTTGTGTCGAATACCGCAAAATTTGCAGGTGTAGAAATGGAGGCGCAGCGCTATTGATTTGTTGTTCGTTTGTGTAGCGCGTTTGAAACAGTAACGGTCGCTGTTACCAACTTGGCTTGGTTTTGGCCAGTGGTTCAACTCGTTACGTAAGTGAGACGATCACTGGTTCGAATTCTGGCTGTTGCAGATTATTTTGAACCAATTTTTACCTCTTGTATCGGTCTGACGCGTGTAACTAGTGGGGTATTCGCGGGTTTTTTTTTTGGTGGGAAGCTTGGGAGTCTTCCTGTTGTGTCCACGATAAGTTTTGAATCTATCCCGACCAGTTTCAAATTTGTTTACGTGTATTCTGCGTACATCAAATTGACAGTCTTCAGGAAGTTCAAAGCAAAATAGTGAAAGTACTTTAAGCCAAAGGGAAAACTCGAAATTCAACAATTAAATTACCCGAAAATAATAATAATTATCTGAAGAAAATGTTAAATGTTGGCTACTAAGCTTAAAGAGACTATGTTATAATTTTTTAACATGTATTATTATGAAAATAGATATAGTATAAAAGAGACTCTTAAAATTAATTTTCTTAGAACCTTTAGTAACGCATTTTTATGGATTAAAGCACACACACACACAAAAACTATTTTTAATAGGTTGCCAGTTGAACTAACAAATTTGCCAAATGAAGGGCGCGTTTATGTAACCACATCTTCTCGCTCGCCGAACGCTATTTGCTAGGCAACCGTTATTTATTTACGATTAATTTCCCGTTTCTGTGAAATGAATGCGGTAATACGCAATAAATTAAATGTATTATAAATAACAACTCAGATGAAGAACAAAGTGCAACAGTCATTTTAGACATTGGTACAACATTGTTGCCGTTTCACGCTATTTCCAAAACTTGCTATTCTCGCTGAAAAAGCAGCTTCTAGCTGTGATCAAACAACGGCAAATTAAATAGCTATCTCGCAGCTAGAATTCAAAATCCAACATGGCGTCCATTTCGGGGTTGTCGAATCGAAGATGACTCATCGAATACCGGCATTCCGAAATCTGTCCGTCGTCTTGTACAGCAGTCAAAATTGTTTATAGTTGTCATAAATCGACGCTGTCATGTTGCACGCTTTGTACGTCGTGTCGCGAGGCACGAGGAGGAGATTTGCGTCCACGTTGTTGCCATGGTTACTACGTATAGACAACTCGAAAGCCACATTCTTCGGTAAAGACGAGAAACAGCCAGCAGATTTAGTATTAACCAAGTGAAAGCTAGTAAGCGAGAAATTTGTCGTTGCGTAAACCTTCCCTAAGAATGGCAAAGAATTATATTAAAACCTGGATACAGAATAGTAAATAAATAGCTTGGTTACTTATTATCAAATACGTGGTAAAATGTTAATGGGTTATCTTGTTCTAGGGATAGACCGATATTAATATCGGTATCGGTATTTACAGATATTATCGGTATTTTTTGTGTATCGGTATCGGATCTGTATCGGTGTTTATTTACCGATATTTTAGCCGATACAACCAACTTCCGTGCGCGCTGGCTACTCCACCTAGCTTGTGAGAAACCTTTCCTGCATAGCATCGCTTGCATTCCATGACGTCATCTGCACAGCAGCTTAGTGAATACAACGTGTGTGCATTGCCAGAATCAGGGCAGGGCTTCTTGGGATTAGGCCTATCTGCAGTGTACTCTGGGTTTTTTTTTTACAGTCGAAGGTACACTTGCGGATCTGCCACCACTGAGAAAAAAAAAATAAGAAATTTAATTTTCTTGCACACCAGTTTCATAATGATGAAGTATGTGTTTGACTTTCTGACCCATTGACTTTTTTTTTAAATCGGTATCGGTATATCTGTATCGATGTATCGGATCTGTATCGGATCGGCGTGTGAGGGGAAAATCGGTATCGGATCGGATCGGTATTTTTCTGTATCGGTCGATCCCTATCTTGTTCAGATTGTTAAGTTTTATTTTTACACTACCATTTCAAACAACTGTATGCTGTCATTTGCGTTTTCATTTTTCTGTTTGTTTTGTTTGAGATAAAAAAAACGATCTCAAATTTACCCATACTAATCCACTTAAGTGTTTCGGAATACAAATCGTAATAAAATCTATTATTAATGTTATTGTGGTCTTAAGTTCTTAAATCAACAACAGTGAGGTTTCGGGGATTAACCAGGTATCATTAATCGTAAGGCATTAATCATTACTCAGGACACATTAATTTGAAATTTAAAAAAATACTGGACACACCGGACAAGATTTTCTAAATTAAAAAAAAAATTATAAATGAAAGCCGTAGGGGTACTATACTGGAAAACGCTACACCAAAACAAGTCAAACACGACGTTTTGGCTGGCAGTATCAATTTATGAAAAAATGAAAACGACTCATTGCAACTTATACCATGTCGTGTTTACTATGTAGTATTTTTTTCTGATCCTAGGAAATTTCCGGTTGGAACACCTAGCAAAATTTACCCCCCCCCCCTCTCGTTTTCTGGCACTGTTTTCGGTTGGGGGCCACG